>JBANCY010000698.1:0-18537 GCA_037040045.1 Phorticella flavipennis | reverse complement strand
CAGACGGATGTACGGACGGATGGACGGGCGGACAGATGGATGTTCGGACGGATGGACGACGGACAGATGGATGTACGTACGGATGGACGGGTGGACAGATGGATGTACCGACGGATGGACGACGGATAGACGGATGTACGGACCGATGGACGACGGACAGACGGATGTACGGACGGATGGACGGGCGGACAGACGGATGTACGGACGGATGGACGGGCGGACAGACGGATGTACGGACGGATGGACGGGCGGACAGATGGATGTTCGGACGGATGGACGACGGACAGATGGATGTACGGACGGATGGACGGGCGGACAGATGGATGTTCGGACGGACGGACAAACGGACGGACGGACGGACGGACATACGGACGGACAGACGGACGGACGAACAGACGGGCGGACAGACGGATGTACGGACGTATGGACGGGCGGACAGATGGATGTACGGACGGATATGGCTATATCGACTCGGCTATTGATGCTGATCAAGAATGTACATCTGCCACGCCTCCTTCTGCCAGTGACATACATTTCCACAAAACTATCATACCCTTCTTCTCATTTTTCAAATGGGATCAGGGTATAAAAATCACACACACACACATGAGACAGACTGGCGCAGGAGGACACACAAAAGGCAAGCACTGCAAATTGCGCACAAGGATTAAGATGACAAGGATAACAAGGACAACGGCAGCAGCAAGTCGCAGAGAGAGAGAGGGAGAGTGGGGGACAACGCAACATTTTGTCGATTGTGTTGCAAGAAGAGGAAGAAGAAGAAGAAGTTGCAGAAAAAGCGACGAAGAGGCAGCAAAAGTCCTTTGCCGGGCCAAGTAAAGATCTCAAGATCTGAGCCCTGACGTTGCCTATCAATGCGGAGCATCTTAAGCAAACAACCAAAAGGGTCCAAAAAACCCACTGACATAAATCATGGGGCCAAAAATAAATCACGAGCAACGCGGGCAGCCGCGCTTTTCGGGGACCCGGCGCCAGGGGCCAGGGGCCAAGCGCCCCAACGAAATAGAAAATCTTTTGCAAAACTTTCGAGCACTAAAAAATTATTAATAATGCAAAAGGACGAACAGTCCCAGAAGTGGTTAGGCGTGGGCGGATGGGGGAGGTGGAGACCATGGGATAATCAAAGCGTTTAAAGGCAAAATAATTGTGGGAAATATATGAGGATGTCATTAAAACTGTTGGAATTGTTGGGGAAAATAAAGGGGCGATGGGTGTTGCGGGATGGGAGGACAGCTAAGTTTCCGAAGTTAAGGAAATCAAATTTTAGGTGGGTGGTGGCAGTTGAGTGGGGGAGAAGTATTTAGGGTTCGAAGTTGTCATACGCTTTGAAGTTGAAGAGCCCCAAATAGTTCCCCATATCCAGTAAAGGCTTGGCTGGTCGTCCGTTTATACAGGGTGTCTCAAATGTGTAGTGATTACCAAGTTAGAATCATAAGGAACTTATGCTAATAAAATAAAATCTTCCAAATTCATATTATAATTATTATATGGCCATAACCACCCTTTCGGGTCAAAACCTGAAGCTCTATTTTTCTCTATTTCTGCTTCCTTCACTGAAGAACATTTTTATGTGGGTGGATTTCAAATCCTACGCCACAATCTAGTTTTTCTAGGAGGCTCATGCCTATTGACTGACATGAGCGGGATTCGTACTCGCACCTCTTGTTTCGCGGGCCAGTGCGCTATACACTGGTCCACCGAGGCCCCTTAGCCTCTTAGACTACCACTTTATGCTAAAGCTAACTGGAGCAGTATCTTTGATAAGCCGGAACTGCTCCACCCTAACCCTAACTGCCCGAACTAGTCCATTTCTTGCATTTTGTAAATAATTTTCGCACTTCTCCAAATGAATCAGCAGTTCGACGGGCATTTTTAAAGGTCGTAAATTCATTTTATGTCCATTGTAGTAAAGGCGGCGGCTTGGGCAACAACTTCAAAGTCGCCCAGGCCCAAGCCCCCCGTTTATAAGATAAAAGCGGCCCAACCAGTGTCCCACAAAAAAAGGGGGCCGAGGACCGAGGACCGAGGCCGAGCGAAGCAATGAGGACAGCGATAAGACAGCGGCTAGAGCGACGCCTACGCGGCAACAGGAGCCCGGCCGGGGCCGGGGCCGGGTCCGGGGACAGGACATGCAAATGGAAGCCAAACGGCAAAAGGCTTTAAGCGTTGGGCGCCCGTCGTGGGCGATGGGGGCGGTGGAGGCGTGGCACGGGCGCATGGGGGCATGGCGTGCGTTTAAAATTTATGCAACAGGCTTTTGGCCCATTTGTAAATTATGCGCTGTCATAAAGCAGCTCGCAGCCAGCTTGCCGACAATGTCCAACGGGTTCGATAGCGACCCGGGTTCGCTCCGTAAAAATTATCGAGCCCGGCTGACTGCCTGGCACCGTGTGGCGGCCACCGTGGCCACCGCGGCCACCGCGGCCACCGCGGCGAGGGTAGTTTGAGAAAAACTTCGCCTGTCTCTGGCGCAGGACAACTGGCAGCACGTACGGGCATATAATTTTTGCCAAATCAGAATATTTATGCGTCTAGCCGCAGAGTCAACGGCAGTGGCAGGACAACACGGATGCCGGGAGGGGCGGCGGGCTATGTGGGTAGGGGGCGTTGGGGCATGGCATAAAAAAAATTACAGTACGCTTGAAAAAACGCGACAAAAACACGCAATGGATATGACTTTTATACAAAGAGCAGGCTGCTGAATGCGGCACACACAGGGCGAACACAGGGTGAACACAGGGTGAACACAGGACATCAGTCCTGCCAGTCGGCCTGGTCGATATGCGACGGCTGCTGCTGCTGCTGCTGCTGCTGCTCATTGAAACGCATTTGCACTTCAGCCATGCTGCAACATTCTGTGGCACATTCCGGCAAACACAAGTCTGGCAAGCCCCGAATACGTAAAACCGCCTTGGGTTGAAATCCGCGCGAAATTCTCACTCGGAACGGAGTCTGGTTTAAAGTTCGCCTAAAAAACCAGTTGGGGCAAAAAGAATCGAAAGAAAATGGAAAATGTTGCAGCAAGGTTTTTGTCACCCGCCGGGCGGGTTCAATAAAAAAGACAACTTTGGCCCCCAACGCTTGGCGGTGTTCGAATTGTGTCGAGTGGCTCCCAAAAGGTGGTGCAGTCGGTGCAACCCATACCCTAGGTTTCCACTAGGTTGGGTTGTGGTGCTTGTTCAACGAGTGGCAACAATTTACAAAAAAATGAAAAGGATATGTTCAAAGTGCGTGGGAAACGCGGACTACATGATATAAGCTTATTCAAGCTTATTGAAATAGTCGTAGAACTCCGAAATATGACTCCAAATTGATGTGAAGCATAGTTACCATAGTTTGTTGAACCTGCCTGTCCATCTATCTGTCCTTCCTCTATGCTCATCCATAGAGGAACACAGCTTATTTAGCTTTTTAAATCTTGTCGTGAAACTGTCTAAGTTTAGGAATACATTATTTATAAGAGATTTTTGGGAATCTGCTCGGTAGAATAGTTCGTCTTCTAATGCGATCCATGTATCGATCAATTTAGTTGTCTCGTCGTAAGAGGTTAAGTGCCGGCCAGCCAAGCCATGTGTGATCCATCGGAAAAGATGGTAATCATAGGGAGGAATGTCTGGGCTATACTACGGGTGGGGTAGGACTTCCTAACGAAGTGTTTTCAACTAAGTTTTAACGACTTGACTAACATATGGTCAAGCACTATCATCCTGCAAATTATTTTGTCATGTCTGTCCGAAAATTGCGGCCGTTTTTCTTGCTCAAACTCATCCATTCACGATACAAGTCAACTCTCAAAGATGCCGACAATTCGTGAAGCATTTGACGCGGATCTTCATCGAGTAACGCCTTTAATTCTTCGTCTTCGAAGGTTTTCCAACCGGGATTATGTCATCGGTAGAGTATTACCCCGCGGGGTTACGGGGCCCCATAAGCTTCCTTCATCAGCAAAGGACTGGCAGCAGCAGCTTTCTTCAAATGGAATTAGAACTCCTAATATATCTTCCAAAATGTATGTGGTTCTTTTTATGGTCTTTCTCTAGAAAATAACTCTCCAAGTTCCATACAAAGTATTTAAATTTCTAACCCAAGCATACTTTTTTTTTTAAATTTTTCCAACCATTTTTTGTCTCTCAATATACTCTATAACAATATCTATTTACAGGGTATGCCAAAAAATTGTGTTGTTGTTTGCTGCAAACGTTTTTGGCACTTTTGGTTTGTGGCCAATTTTAAGCAACGTGCGAATGTTGCGCGCAGTTGCTGCCACTGCCTCTGCCGCAGCCTCTGCCACCGCCTGATTGCCGCTGCCGCCGCGGGGCATGGTCAAGTGGCAGAGCCACAGCAGCAGCCACAGTCGCCGGTGCAAATATGTGGCAATTTCTGCGGTTGCAAAAGTTAAAAACTTTCGAACACGCCGCGCGGCAAACTCAAACTCAAACTGAGTATATGGAAAATTTGCTCGTTTTTCCAGCGACTTTTTGGTTTTTCTTTTTGGGTTTTTTGGTATTTTTATATTTTACAGCTTCTGTTTGTTGCGCTTGCTTTGATTTATATTTAATTCAATTTTTATTGTGCTTAAAAAGTAAAGAAAACCCGCTCGCCGGAGGAAAAAAAAGTGGAAAAAATTGATAAATTATTGCGGCGCTGGCGGTTCAAGGGTCGCCTTCATAAATTGGCAGTCGCCTCGCTGCGTTTGACAGCCGCCGATGCAAATTGTGGTCATGGACGGCGGGCGGACAGCGGGCGGATGACGAGCGTTCGCCCGACCCAGCGAGGGAGGGGGTCCCCAAAATGGAGCCCCCGCATGACCCAAACCTTGTTACGTGTCTCAGCTGGCCGCAAGATGTTGACAATGAAAATGAACGTGGCACAAACCCGTTGCAAGAACCGGGCCAACACACACAAACACACACAGATTGGTCAAGCCAAAGACGTGTGTAGAGTGTGTGTGTAGAGTGTGTGTGTAGAGTATGTGGCGTGTTGCAGGTCAAATGACGCGCGCGTGTTATGACAACATCCGGTAAATAGGATTTGTTAGACTAACGTTACCTCCTACTCTCCACGTCCCCTTCAGGCTTTACTATCATCTATTCTTCTCTCTCTCTCTCTCTCTTTTCCTCCTTTTAACGCCTTTTCTCTCACTGTTCCCCCCCCACTTCTGACCCTGTCTGGTCACAACTTTCCGTGCAACAGCTGCTTGCCCCACAGCTGAAAAGTATGCTATGAAAAGTGCGAAACTGTCATACAAAGTGCGTGTCAACCAGTGTTGGGCGCGTGACTTGCTCGTGACATTATTTTCTTTTTTGTTTATGTTTTTGAAATTGTCAGTTTTGAATAAGTTTAAGATATAAGTGTAATTCTTGAAAGACAAATTCAACTAGCAAAAATACAAGATATACATCATATTGCACTTTAAACAGAGTTATCTTTAGACTCTAATTAAATGTCAATGGCAAGACTTTGGCTCTGTTTTCGAGGTTCAATTTGAAAACTTTTGAAAGTTTCCTATAAATATTAAATATTTTATGGTATTAAATTACTTAGTTCTTGAAGGCAAGCAATGGCCTTGATCAAAAGGCTTCTGATTCCAAAGAGGTCTTATGATTGGAGAGGAATACAAAAGCATATGTCCATAGGAAGCTCAAACAGGTGATTAAAATAAACTTCGTCACGCTGAAGATTTTGTACTCTTTTAGAACACTATACTACAGTCTTACTTCATCAATTTTTCATAACAAATTAGCGATGTGCTGCCAGAAAGTTTGAATGATGAATATCTGCCAAGTTTATAGTTGAAGCCTTTTGAAATTTTTAGAATTGTTAGATAAAAGACAAATTCTTGTTTTCATGACAATTTGGGCAAAAGACTAGCATTCGGGGCCAACATTACTGAGGTAGTTAGGTGCCTCAAGGCACAGGAAAACAGCATGTCTTAACTGCTTTAAGGACTAGTCAATAAGATAATCATCTCTAAAGTTATCGTTTCACCCATCTGGAGACTCATTATCCAAGGGAACGGCATTACATTAAGGACAAACCTTAACAAACTACGAGTGGCTCAATCTCAAAATTTTACGAAGAATGTCGGGGTGGTATATACGCCCCAGAGATATGAAAGTGAACTCAAGATTTCAATGGTCGGAGACATTACATAAGGCTTTTGCGAACCAACGTATCAATAAAGTAAGGAGGAGAGAGGATACTTACGAAATTGCACCCTAGAGACATTCCAAATAGAATAATTTAACCGTCCTATTCAGTAATCATTCACACAAAATATTTATTGCTCATTTGAAAAATCCAAATTTAACCGAACTTCTAGCGTATTTCCATCCTAACAAAGCTAAAATATTCAACGAACAAAGAGAACTACAATTCAATGGATGCACCGAGTTTAAAACAAGACCTTCAACAATTCGATTCGAAATGGACTGATATTTCTTAATATTTTAAAGATTTTTACCAATTGTGCCTGTAAATACATTTCTGGAAAGTTTTGAAACCTATACCAACCAACAGCGCCTTCGATCATTTCAAAAAAATCTATTCTAACTATAATTTGAAAATCATTGAAACCATTGGATATAGTTATTCCGTTAGTTAATTAGTTACCTTCCTCTTAGCAACCCGCTCGCATGGAGGTCCGAGCAGTAAATGGAGTTTTCTTCTAGACAAAAAGTAGCTCACGTGCCCATCGTCAGCTTGTGGAAAAGCTGGTCGTAATTAGATAATCATTGCAATGCTTTACATGTCAACGTGATGTTTGTCCACCAAATGTTTTACCTTTTTTTCCTCCGAGTATTTTTTTCCGCTTTTGTCACGTGCCCATCTCCAAGCAGAAACTAGAAACCAGAGAGGAAAACTATGAAACTCCGTGTCACACATATCCTTTTTTGTTGTTGTTGTTTGCTCGTCTTGTTTTGGCTTGTTGATGGACTTGTAAAGGGTATGATAATTTGGGGAGATAGTTGAAATATATAGAAAACCGAAAACCGGTTAGTCCTGAAAGAGATTCCCAATTCGAGTAAATTATAATGGGAGTTGTCTGCTTGAAATTAGCTAAAGGCAGTTTATAGTCAGATCTTGTGAAATAAACAATATAGTATATCCTAACTTATAATTAGGGGCCTCGGTGGTCCAGTGGAAGGCGCACTGTCCCGCCAAACAAGAGGTGCGAGTTTGAGTCCCGCTCATGCCTTTAGGCATGATTCTCCTAGAAAAACTTGGTTGTAGCGTAGGATTTGAAATCCTAAAAACAGTTCTTCAGTGAAGGAAGCAGAAATAGAGAAAAATCGAGCTTCAGGTTTTGACCCGAAAGGGTTGTTATGGCCATGTAATAATAATAATAATATATCCTAACTCTTTTCGCATGGAATGGAGATGGATAATTGACATTCTCATATGGAATTATATGGTAGAATCATATGGAACTAAAATTGGCGGATTTCGAAAAGAACGACAGGGGTATGAAGCATGGGGTAACCGAGTCTTTGGAGTATCTTCTGCGCTCTTGTCCATTAGACAGAGGTATCTGGAAGCGAGTATGTTCCGGAACCTAGAACCTGTGACCTCAATCTGGATTAAAGACTTAATAATTTTGCTCAGCTTCCTGCAACACGGTGTCTCTAAGGACTTTAGGGGGCAGCCCTCTAAGCTAACCTATAATTAGATCTGCTGAGAATAGCTTGCTGAAGATATCGTATCTCCTCTTACCAAACCAGCTCAAAAGTTTAGAATGTGTAGACAAGTTGAATTGTGAGTATCTTTTCTAGGGTATGTACACTTCGAGCATTTGGTAGTCAAGTTTCTGGCGCTGTTTTCATAAACGAGTTGAGCTGCTTGAGAGCGTCAAACAAGCTCAGTACACTTAAAATGAGAGTATCTTTTCCAGGGTATGTACACTTCGAGCATTTGATAGTCTAGTTTCTGGCGCTGTTTTCATAACCGAGTTGAGCTGCTTGAGAGCGTCAGACAAGCTCAGCTCACTTGAATTGTAAGTGCCTTTTTCTAGGGTATGTCCACTTCGAGCATTTCATAGTCAAGTTTCTGGCGCTGTTTTCATAACCGTGTTGAGCTGCTTGAGAGCGTCAAGTGTTTGACTTTTCCATTCATTACGTAATGTGGCGCGGGTTTTTATATGTCTCGGCCAGACCGCAAAATGGCAGCTACCGTCCCCCAAAATGGCGGCCCCCAACCCAACCTTTGACCCCCATCCCAACCTGCGTAGCTGAAGTCATGGCATTTAAGTCACGTAGCGCATGTTGAGTAATGCGACACGTTGCCATTGATGGCCCGTTGACGATGAAGTGCAAGTTGGAAATAGAAATAGAAATAGAAATAGAAATGAAAACGAGCCAAACTCGCTGGATTCGGGTCGGGGTCGGGGTCTGGGTCTGGGTCTGGGTATATATATATATACATCTATATATATATATAAAGGTATGTGTGTGTGAGTGTGTGTGTGTGAATTGGAGTGTTGCCATTGTGACAAGAACGACAAAGTCAAGTGCCAGCCACGTGGGTTGCCAGGCACTTTTAACTCTTGCGCTTTTCCAACCATCTTCACCTCTGCCCCTCTGCCCACATGCCTTGCCCTGTCTCTTTCCCACACTTGTGTTGCCTCTCTTTCATTTGATGGCTTTAACATTTGTTTACTCTTGATTTTTGCCCATTGATTAACCTCGCCAGTTGGCAAAGTTAGCATATTTATTGTGCACTCAATGCGGTCTTATAAACAACTAAAAAATGGCTAAAATGGCTAAAAAAGGCTATAAATTATTGCACTACAATAGAATTACTTAACTTTTATTTTAATAAACTTAATAGAGTTGAAAAATCACAACTTGTTGCATGAAAATTCTATACTTAGCTGGTTTTCCTGGAAGAAGCTCAACCCTAATATGTTAATCAAGATGCATCTATCGATTTCTTATCATATGTAGAACATGTTAATTAAAGTTTTTGGTATAATTTAAAAAGATATAGCAGTAGAAGGACCAAAAGACCCATCGCATTGTATTATTTCCAAGCATTCTCCATCGTATCTCCGAGCAGGTTTCTTCATTATTCTTAAAATGTATAGCTAAGACAGCTTAAACTTTATCAGACCTTACCGAAATCCCCCAAAACTTGAATTAGATGATTGTATTATTAAAATTGTTTGGGGGCTTGTGTGGACTAGTGGATAGCGCACCAATTTGTAAATGCATTGAACGAAATCTTATAGAAAGGTGTATGACTATCATAGCTTGCGTATGAGTAGAAATTTTTTGTTGAAAATTTGTATATTTACTCTTGGAGCACTGATAAAGCAAATAGTAAATAAATAAATAAATTTATAACTTTTCACAATAAAAAATTACAAAACAAATATTATGTTTATTAGAAAAGTATTCCAATTGACACAAAAAACATCGCTTTTAAGGACCAACTGAGGTTTAAACGGAAATTTTGAAGTCTAATAGACTTTTCGATAGATCAAAAACGATACCTATAGTGCCAAGCGGCCCAAGTTTAGCTTCGTTATTTTGTTACAAAATGACTGAAAATCAGATGCATGAATTTTGATCAAATTTCGGTATCTGAAAAACACATAAGAAGCCTATTGATAGGGCTTTTGGTAATGCATGTTAGGGATAAAACACATTATAATGTGGGAAGTACTCAATTTAAAAATGATAAAATATCGATTGTAAGGAATTATCGTGCGTGAGACGCGTGAGTGCTTAGTTTACTCAGGAAAACTTAGAAATGTTTGAAAATACTGATGCTTATGAGGATGGTAGAAAGGATATATAATCTTTTTAGTAAAACTACTATAAATTTTATATATACTTTTAAAGCAGATATAGAATCATACTTTGAAGCGATAAATTAGCACAGAAATATTTCATATCTTTCAATTAATTTTAATTAGCAAAAATTTTATAATATGGCCACAACTACCCTATCCGGTCACACCCTGAAGCACTATCGCACACACACCTCTTCTTTGACGGGACAATTGGCTATCGTCTAGTCCATTTGGGCCCCTAATATTAATTAGTGCCTATTTGAAATATCAAACTAAATATAAAAAATATTGAAATTTTCAAATTATATTTATTACCTGTGCTATACGAAGTGTTGGATCCTTAAAATGCTACACGTTTAACACATTAAGCACACATTTTTACTGTCGGAAGCGCACAGGTGTCCATGGGAGGCCAGTTAAGTGCGTGGGCGTGGGCGTGGCTGCCACAAGAATTGGCATTCAATAATTTTGAATTTTTATTGCAGTTCCGACCACTAAGTGGGGCGCCAGACTAGTCAGTCGGGGGACTTAGGAAATCGGATGCTCTAATCAACTTACAGGCAGCTGCTAAACACTTTCCGTTTGCCTTGAACTCAGCTGCCTCAGCCAGTCGTCAGTTTGCACCTTGCCACATGCAGCAGGCACCTTTGAAAGGGTTCAAAATGGCGTTCCTTTTGCTCTGGTTTGCTCAACGTCATGCCAAATGCCGGCGTTGCCCGTGTCGCATTGCCAACACTGTTTTGTAGTGTTGCAATTGCAACCGAAGGCACTTTTGAGCTTATCAGCAAACTGACAGCCTTTCAGGCTGGGAAGAAGCTTTTGCTCTTTTGTGCCGTGCTGACAATGCTCCTGCTCCTGCTCCTGCACCTGCTCCTGCTCCTGTTCCTGATCCTTCATCGGAACCATTCGTGTGTGTAAATGACTGAAGGAAATGCACACAGTCAGCTAATAGGCTAATGTGTTTAATTTGATTGCCATGGCAGTTGTGGCCATTTGCCAGAAGCCATCGAGTCCAACAGAAGCCTGAAATTTGCCTGGCATTTGAAAGGAGCCATTGGAGAAGCCAACCGGCAAATGAGACCATAGATTGCTTCTCGAGAAACTTCCATTGTGTGCCATAAGACAATTCTCATGGCTATCGATGCATTGCACACATAGAAAGTCTATTATTATTATTATGTGGCTATAACAACCCTATCGGGTCACAACCTGAAGCATCTTGCTCTGCCGAGGCTTTTTGCTTTTTTCATTGAATACTTATGTTTTAAAAATGGGTGGATTTCAAGTCCTACGCCAAGAAAGTCTATAGAAACCCCAAATATACATATAACAGTCAGCAGACAAACACTGTCTCAAACTTCCCTATTTGTGATTTAAAGGATTATATAGGTTTTAAAATGTCGAGAAATCGATTGACTTTTTTAATATTTTGATAAGTGTAGATTATTTTCTGAAAGTTTGAACTCAATCAGAATAAAAGGGTAGGAGAGCGGCCCATTTCTCGAAACCGTTTCCAAAGACGAGCGATCTTATTCAAAATTTGCAGAGTCCTTTTGAATAGGATGACCTCTTAATTAACCAAAGGAATTTTCTTTTCCAAGTAAACTTTCCAACGCAATTTGTGATAGATATAAGAGCTTGAATAAATAAATCAATTTATTACCCAGGTAAAATGGTAGTTATTTCTCAAATTTTCTCATTAACTTCTTACCTTAGGGTAATCGAGATAATACAAAAAAAGCAAGCTATGTTCCAAGTTTCAACAGAAATCATCATTTGAAAAACTGAGAAACGAGTTTATATAAATACACACCGATTTGCAGTCATTCAAGCTACTTCTGATCATTCTGGAAACAACTTTAAGAGCTCTACGGCATTTGTTTCTCTGCATAACAAACTTCAGTACAAGGTGAGTATACTCCTTATTTTTTTTTATAGGGTCACACCCAGAAGCTCAATTTGCCTTCTTTTGGCTTCCTTCACTTTTGATTTTCTATACACGGTTGGATTTCGAATCCTGCACCACAATCTATATTCTCTTTCCATAGATTTTTTTACATACTTATTTTTCGGAGAAACTTAGGGCTCGGCGAGTTGGTTTTAGTCATATTCAACAGATCCGTAGAGTAGGACAAATGCCACGAGATCTCTCCAGCAGTAGGTATTGTTTTGTCTAGATCGAGTGGAGTTGGTAGAATATTTTGTGGTTATTAGACCACGACTAAGAAGGCATTAATTATTATTATTTTTATATGGCCATAACAACCCTTTCGGGTCTAAACCTGAAGTCCTATTTTCCTTTATTTCTGCTTCCTTCACTGAAGAACTTTTCTTTTACGTGGGTGGATTTCAAATCCTACGCATTAATGGGGTAAAGTGAAAAATCCGGTCATGGTCTCCCCATGGCAAGATAGTGCGCTATCCCCTAGTTCACCGAGGCCCCTCTAATACCATATTATATAAGAATATTTTCTGAAAATTTCAACAAAATCGGCATAAAAATGTAGAAGTTGTAGAGCCTTTAGGAGATTGGCCCTCAAAAAGTATATATAGCTTATGTCTAATTTGATCTTGGAAATATTCCATCTGCTGCATATACAATTTAATGATGTGAATTTTCCATAATTATGAACCAATCGCATTGAAATTTTGCGTGTCAAAAGTTTGACTAATAGAGCATATGATATATTGATTCGATTCGACCAATTCTGAGTCTTCACAAAAGCAGGCTATGTGAAAAGTTTCATTAGAAATCATAATTTCAAAACCTGAGAAACTAGTGAATACAAATACAAATAGATGAGCAGTCATACAAACTCCTTCTGATCATTCTGAAAAGAACTTTTAGAGCTCTACGACATTTGCTTCTGGTCATAAAAAAAAGTGAGTATACTCCTTATTCATTATTATATGGGTCGCACCCGGAGAAACAAGATCCAGATATATAGGATATTTCGAGGTTATCAGACTAGGACTTTAAAAGCATTAACTGGAAAAAGTGTCATGCTCTCAATGTGAATAGGGGTCGAACCCACCATCTTTTATTTTTAGCGGGACAGTGCGCTATCCAATAGTCCACTGTGGCTCCCAAGTACGCTCCGTCGTGCCCGATTTAACAGACGCCCTTGTGGCTTTTTATAGCCCACAAAAGCTCACTTCCATAAGGTTCAAATTAAACCAAAACTATTTGAGGAAATAAAGATTTGTATAAGATTTTCAATCTGCCTGACGATTGCCGGGCTCCATTTCGTCATCTCCACGGCTTGAGCCGGCCCCAGACCTACTCCTAGGCCCCAGACCAATAGATTCGAGTTTCATGAATAAATTTCATGGTAAAATACTCAACGTGATAACTGCAATTGGCCACAGACACCGCCGAGCGGCCTACAATTTGTAGACACGTAGAAATCTTATCAGTAAACAAACACAAACTGAGACAGACAAAGACAGTTATTGAGCCTGGGAGCGAGAGAGGGGGAGTCGGGGGGCATGGGGGCATGGGGGCTAGGAACTGATACGCCCCCACAAGGGCACGCCCAGCGATAAGCCGTGCACGTCGGCGACAACGTTCGCAGCATTTGTCGTCATCAGCTTCTGTTTGGCAGGCGCTCACGTCCCGCATATAAATAACATTTCGATTTGCCGTATGACAAACCGAGCCAAATGCCACAAATTATATGCAAGCCAGACCCAGACCCAGACCCAGAACTGATCCGAACCAACCCAAACCCAACCCAACCCGTTTCAGGAGACGCAAGCCCACAGAGACCCCCAACCGCGACAAGCCCCACGCACCAAGCCCACTGGCCCAGACAGTGGCGTAGGCTATATTCCACAAAGTTTATTAATTTATCGATTGTTCGTGTTATCGATTATCGTTATTTTTGGAAAAATTCACCAAAGTTCCGTGCAAACATGAAATCGTTTGGGTATTGCCCATCTGTCCACCGTTCACCGGCGGTACTTCTGTCCTCAGCTTTTAAGCTATCCTACTGAATCATGGAAAACAGCCTTGTAAAGCCGGAACCGACCAGATTGGACGACCATATCATATGGCTCACAACTGGGTTTGTTCATATTTCACTTGTTTTCGAAGCTATGTCAGGGAAATTTTACACACATCCAAGTTTTTTTTACTGTCTTTATTATTATAACAACCCTTTCAGGTCAAATCCTGAAGCAGTTTTTTTTCCTTTATATCTGCTTCCTTCACTGAAGAACTTTTTTAAGTGGGTGGATTTCAAATCCTATGCCATAACCTAGTTTTTCTAGGAGGGTCATGCCTATCGATATACGCGGGACTCGCACTCGCACATCTTGTTCGGCGGGACAGTACGCTATCTACTGATCCACCGAGGCCTTTAAATCTACCAAATTTTCAAAAGAATCGTACCACCATCTATTATAACTGTCATACAGGATGGATATAGGATTTGGCCTTATTTTCCACCTTTTTCAAGCTTTGTTAGTTTCTTTACTTTCAATTATTCTGTTCAACTTCAAAAGCATAGCTGAAATACAACAAAATAATAGGTTTTGTCCATATTTCCGATGTTTTTCAAGTTTTCAAAATTAAATTTTACATACAATTAAGTTTATTTATTAGCTTTCAGTCTACCAAATTTCAAGAGGATCTGACCATTATGTCATACAGATGCTATAAAAATAAAATTGGTTTTTGTCCATATATCCCGTGTTTTTTTAGCTATTCTATTTAAATTTTGCACACACTTAAAGACCTATACTATCTATCAGACTTCCCAATTTCAAAAGCAGCGCACTACCATATTATATAGTTGCCATACAACTTTAGTTCGGTTTTGCCCATATTTTACTTGTTTTGTCGGATATGAAAGATAAGTTTAACACACACTTGAGTTCCTTTACTTTCTATTAATATACTCAATTTCAAAAGGATCGCACCATCATATCATATAGAATCCATACAACTTCAAGTCGGCATTGTCCATATATCCCATATTTTATCGTTATTTTATATAGAGCACACAAATCTAACCTTTCATAAAATATACACTATATATTTGAAAAAATCTTCGAAGTGCTGAAAATAATCCTTCATTACATATGTATTATGGTTGACTCTTTGACTTTGATTGATTATAAACCTGATAAATTTTTTCTTCTTGTAATCTTTAAGCTCCCTTTCAGCACGCCCCTGCCACACACACACACACTGACACTCACACCAACATACACACACAATCTGCATGCAAATCAAGGCACTTGGCATTGCTCATACGCCGCGTGCGCCTTCAGATGTCTTTGAATAGTTTTTAGTGCCATCTTCGGGTCGCGCCTGAACTCTCCGTCTCAATTGCGGTTGCCACACCTATTCAAAATTTCGAATTCACCTTTAAGTGGCCCATTAGAGTTGCCAGCCAGAGATAGGGTTAATAGCAGTTATCACCGGCACCGCGACCGACAGACGTCTGCGAATGAAACTCATATTTGAGTAAATCCCACGTCGAAAGACACACATCTAGAGCAATTCCCAGTTTTGATTTTGAGATTAGAACTTGCAACGGGTCCCCTTTGAGCACAACGTTAAATATATTATATTTCTCAAAGAAAATGAATGCCAAAGTCAAATATGAATCAAGCGAAGCGAGCCAAAGATCTCATACTCTTTTCGATGAGTCTGAGCTCTACAGATAGCTAATTTAAAGATGCGTATTTTCCGTGCGAATTGGCCAATTTATATGAAATTTGACGGATCGATTGATATTAGAACTATCATTCATACTAATCTTTCTGATCCATCGCATTGCAATTTTGCATGTCAAAACCTTTGACAAATAGTCCATACGATATATTGATTCGATTCGACCAATTCTGAAAAAGTTTAGTCCTTACAAAAGCAGGCTATGTGCCAAGTTTCATTGGGAAAACTGAGAAACTAGTTCATAGAAATATAATTAGATGAGCAGTCATACAAGCTACTTCTGATCATTCTGGAAATAAGTTTTAGAGCTCGACGGCATTTGCTTCTCTGCATTATTAGCTTCAGTTCAAAGTAAGTATACTCCTTATTTATTATTATACGGTTCACACCCGGTAGTACTATTTGCCTTTTTTCGGGTTCTTCCTATTTTTCGAACAAGCTAGGGCTTCTACAAGATCCTAAGTATTAGTTTCGTCCGTCGGCGAACTGGTAGAGCTTACGTCCCATCCCTATAGTGGGACAACTGCCACGAGTCTCCGCCAGTAGTTGGTATTGTTTTGTCCAGATAGCGTGGAGTTGGTCGGATATTTTGTGGTTATTAAACCACAACTATAAGGGCAATAATTGGGTAAATGGTTCGAGGACAATGTGTAATACACTAGTCCACGGAGGCCGCGATAACATTCCATCTGCTGAACGTAATTTCCCATATTTATTGCTTTGCAATTTTGAGTGTCAAAACTTCTAACAAATAGAGCATATTATATATTGATTCGATTCTACAAATTCTGACAAAAGTGTAGTCTTTACGAAAGCAGGCTATGTGCCAAGTTTCAATAGAAATCATCATTTGAAAAACTGAGAAACTAGTTTATATTGTAAAAATACAAACTTATAATCAGTCATTCAAGCTCCTTCTGATCATTCTGGAAACAATTTTTAGCTCTACGGTATTTGCTTATCTGCATTACAAACTGCAGTACAAAGTGAGTATACTTCTTATTTATTATTATATGGGTCACACCCGGAAGAACTGATTGTCATTATTTTATTTTTATACACGGGTGGATTTCAAATCCTACGTCACAATCTAGTTTCTCCTTTCATGGATTTTGAAATGTATTGTAATGTTTTGTCCAGATACTTAGATAAGATATTTTGTATTTATCAGACCACGACCATGAATGCATTAATTGATATGAATAGGGATCGAACCCACAACCCCATGCTTGACAAGATAGTGCGCAATCCATTGGTCCACCAAGGCCCTCCAATAGCAGTCTTAAAGTCTTATAAGAATAACCAAAACTTAAGTTAAATTTAAAATTCGATATATATTTTTATTCAACCAAAAATCGATGATTTATCAAAGATTTTCAAGTACATGTCAAAACTGTTGTCACAATTAGAAACTCAGCTGGCGTTGGGATTAGTCAAAATACCCCATTTAGTCCGAGTAGGTTTTGTTTTCAGACAACATTTCATTATTGTGTAGAACGTTTGCTAAAGCAGTCGACTCCAAAAATATAGTAAAAATATTTTATTACAATATTTTCTAGAATATCTTAGCTGTTCTATAAAGTTCTATAAAAAGCAAAGAAGAACAATCAGAATGTGCGACGGACAAGGAGAGTAAGTAGAGCTCAGCAATGCGCTGACAATCCAATGGTAGAAGATGGATTCTTTTACTGAAACTTCTGAAATTTTGTAACTTTAATCCCCAGCATGGTTATGCCAGTAGTGAAACGCAAGCCTAACTTCTTGCGTTTTGGACTATTGTAAGTGCAATCATATAATATAATGGTAAGATCATATGATACTACCCGCGACTTCTTGCAGATGTCTGACAGCCATTTTGGTTGGACTCACTCTGTGCTGCTGGCTAACAGACTTTAGCCCAGCTTGCACCTGCTTGGCCATCAAGGCCTTCAGGTAGGTTGAATCGACGTTCTATATATAACATATATGAATCGATTTACAAAATATTATATTCTTTAGGCGCAAGTAAAATATTTTCGAAGAAAAAAACTCACGAAACACTAATGGGGCGGCACCTAAACGTAAGTTGCATTTGCATATATCCCTCCTAAGCTAATGTCTGTTTGTTTTTAGCAAAAACACACTTTTAACTAGTTCTACTTAGATTATATATATAAAAGTATTGGTAAAAACAATGCGTGTTTTTTAATACTTTTATACGAAAATTTTTATACGAAATGGCTGACTTGTGGGGGGATGAGCATACGGATGGATTGTCATTAGAAGCAAGAAAAGGCAAGTCAATGAAAGTCTGTAATTATTATTATCATTTATATTATATGGTATTTTAACTTTTTGTTCAAATACCCAGAATTTCACAATGGCAAATAAGCGTATTACGTAGTGTTATACAAACAAAAAACACTTACTATCAAAACGAGAACTTCTACAACATTTTCTACAACCACTTATACAACAACTTCAATGATAGCTTCTTCAATAACTTCTACAACAACTTATACAACAACTTATACAACAACTTATACGACAACTTATACAACAACTTATACAACGACTTCTACGATAACTTCTACAACAAATTCTAGAAGAAGTTCTACAACAACTTCTGGAAGACCTTCTACAAAAACTTTTTCAACGACTTCTATAAAAACTTCGGCAAGAACTTCTACTTTTACAACAACTTCTACGATAACTTCTACAACAACTTCAACTTATACAACAACGTATACGACTACTTATACAAGAACTTATACAACGACTTCTACGATAACTTCTACAACAAATTCTAGAAGAAGCTCTACAACAACTTCTGGAAGACCTTCTACAAAAACTTTTTAAACGACTTCTATAAAAACTTCTACTTTTACAACAACTTCTACAAACAACTTCTACTTCAACAACAACTTCTACTTCTACAACAACTTCTACTTTAACAACAACTTCTACAACAACTTCAACTTATGCAACAACGTATACGACTACTTATACAAGAACTTATACAACGACTTCTACGATAACTTCTACAACAAATTCTAGAAGA
>JBANCY010000697.1:0-20000 GCA_037040045.1 Phorticella flavipennis | reverse complement strand
AGGATTACTATCTGCAAATCACCCAATTTGTACAACTAAAACTCAACTTTGCTCATATTTTCCTTAAGGCATTTGTTTCTAAAGCACCAAATTTCAAAAAGATTGGACTAATCTATCCCATTCGGAAAATAAAAGTCTATTTTGTCCATATTTCCCATGTTTTTTAGGCTTTTCTTATGAGCAATGTTTGTTTATAATATACATAAAAGCTTTGTAAAGAGTATGAACTATTATCTGGCCATAATAATCTTATCGGGTCAAAGCCTGAAGCAATATTTTCCTTTTTTCTGCTTCCTTCACTGAAGATCTTTTTTTTTACGTGGTTAGATTCCAAATCCTACGCCACAACCTAGTTTTTTTCGGAGGCTCATGCCTATCGCCATGAGCGGGACTCGAACTCGCACCTCTTGTTTGGCGGGGCAGTGCGCTATCCACTGGTTCACAGAGGCCCCAATACTCTTTGAGTAACACAATATCATCTAGAAGTCACCAAAAGAAGGACATACAAAACTATCCTAGGAATAGTTATCCATAAAATATGTCCAAATTTGGTCAGGCAGTTTTCGAGCACCCATAAATACCGATAGGTAAAGGGTCAGACAGATAGACGAATAGGACGATAGAGCCATGCAGATGGACAGTCTTACAGTTGGACTGATATACGGGTAGACGGACGGAGAGAGACGGACATATAAATGGAGGGACAGAGAAAACTTTGTTTAGAGACAATCCATACTCATATCTGGTAAAATTTTTGTGGAGTAATACAAAAACTTTGAAAGTGAAGCATATTTTATTTATACAACAAATATAATATGAGATAACAAAGCTCTCATTACTGTAAACAGAATTTAAAATTCTTGATTTTTCCAGAAATTTGATATGAGATATGAGTGAAGACATATACAGTGGCGGTTATAATTATTGGGACAGCAAACATTTAGAATTTCAACATTATTATTGGACTTTTCATGAAGACTTTTATAAGGAAAATTTTTCTAAGATTAAATATTGAATTTCAAAAATTAGTTTCACAAAGATATTTCCGCAAAGTCTAGAGATTTTTAGATTATTGCAAACTGCTGGAAAGAAAGGAAATTTCATATCATTCGAACTGATGGATGACAAAGATTGTGAAAATAGGGGAAGAGAAGCATTTTTAAGCGATGGCAAATACCCTGTTCGAATTGCAAGCTTTGCATAGTTAATTTACAGGGTATTGGCAAGTGACGTTATATCATCAAAATGTGTGTGTTAAGAGACTTAAAAAGAGCTTAAAGGTGCCGCTGGCACCTGTCAAGTGGTCGCTGGGGCTTGGTTGGGTTCGGAATTGGGGTCTTTGGGTTTCGGGCATGTCCGTAAAACAAGGCCCACTAAAGGGACAATGCGTAACATTTGTGCCTTTAAAATGAGGACAATGAACGACTGTCAAATGCCTCGCAAATTTATGCATAATTTATGCAACAACAAGGACAGGAAAAAAAGGGAGAAAGAGCTGGAAACAACAGCAATTTGACATTAATCAGTATGCTTTATTGACTCGATGCTACACCCCCTACACAGAGCGGGCCCCGCATGCCAGAGAGAGGGACCGAGAGGGGGAGAGAGATGGTACTGTCATGTCCTTGTGGTTCTGTCCTGGTGCCGGTGACATTTGGCATTGTCGGGCCTAGCCGGCATTCCTATAACTTAATCAAGAAATTCTTAATGCCGGCAAACCGCAATACCCCCATGCCCCCCCCTCACGCAACTCTTGCCCTCTCCGTCTAATGGCGTTGCCGTCTCTGTCGTTGCGCCACTCGTCAATGGCGTTAATGGCCGTTGTTCCCATTGTGGTTGCAGCGACCTTTGTTTATATCTTTTTCTTTTTTTGTTCCATCTTGTTTTTTTTTTCCTTCTGGGTTCCATAATGAAAGTGACTTTGACATTCCACTGCCTCTTTGCGGTTCGCATTCCCGTGGCTTTTTCTTGGATTTTCATTTTCATTTTCTACGTGCTCTTCAAAGCGGAATTTTAATACATTCCTATAAATGTCCTGACAGCCATCATGTGCCGTTCCAGCCCTTAAGACCACCCATCCACCATCCCCCATCCCCCAGCTAAATGCCAGCTGCAAAAGGTGTCACATTTCAATCACCCACCCAAAGCCACATGGTCTGGTTGGGTCAACTTCTTGTGGCTCATCCCAATACTTTGGTCACACTCATTTTTGTGGTCAACTAATCATGGATTATACCATTCTATATACATGTTCAGGTTGGAATAAGGAGTTCGATTTGGCAGGAATTGAGCTAGGATGGAAATGGCATAATAATTATTATTATTATTTTATGGCCATAACAACCCTATCGGGTCACAGCCTGAGGCACTATTTGTCTTAATTTCTGCTTCCATCACTGAAGAACTTTTTTAACGTGGGAGGATCTGAAATTCTACGGCAAAACCTAGTATTTCTACGATTTCTAGTCATGCCTATCGACATCAGCAGGACTCGAACCCATACCTCTTCTCTTGTTTAGCGGGACACTGCGCTATCCACTGGTCCACTAAGGCCCCACATATGTTGACTCGAAAAACGAGTTGATCGATTATCTGGCGAATGGAGCGTATATATATGTATATATATATTCCAAACTTCAGGGTCTGTATGTAGCATACGCAGATCAAGCTTTATGTAGTTCGAAAGCTCAAAACTCAGCCCAAACTGTACCAATTTCGACTTGTTATACCATTTTGTTCATGATTTTTGATTCCGCTTTCAAACTTAACCAAATTTTCTTCATTTTGTAAAAAAAAATTTTTTTCAAAAATTTTGAAATCTAAAAACTGAAAATTTTGACTTTTTTTCAATTTCTGGCATCGAAATTAGCATAGAAAAATATTTCAAAACTTCGGCAGATGAGTTTTATTTTTGACCCAAAAGTCGGCCTGAAATCGAGTAAAATTATAACATGTAAAGCCAAATATTGGCTAAAGGGGCATATTTCAAAAGTTCATAACTTGGTCAAAACTGCACCGATTTTGGATTGTTATCCATTTTGTTCATAATTCTTAATCCGAATTTGTTCTACATTCAAATTTACTTGATTTCGTGAAAAAAATTTTTTTTCGAAATTTTTTGGATTTTGAGGTAAGGGTCCCCCCCTGTGTTTTGAAAAAAATTTGAAATCTTAAAACTCGAAATTTTAACTTTTTTCCATTTCTGACATCAAAATGAGTATGAAAAACTCCTTTAAAAGTTTGGCAAATGAGTTTCATTTTTCACCCAAAAATCGACCTGAAATCGAATAAAATTTTAACGTTAATTGAAATATGCTATATAGAGGCATATTTCCAAATCTCATAGCTCACCCAAAACTGCACCGATTTTAGCTTGTTTTACCATTTTGGTCATGATTTTCAAATCAAAATTGTTCCACATTCAAATTTTATTGATATAGTTAAATTTTTTTTTTGATATTTTTCGGATTTTTAAGTAAGTGTTTAAATGTTTTAAGTGTTTTGAAAAAACTTTGAAATCAAAAAATTCAAAATTTTAATTTTTATTATTATATGTGCGATTTTAGCTCTTGGTCAATAGAAACAGTTATCTTCCGGCGATCAGAATCGAATCCCGACGGTTTCCACAATTTTTAACACATTTTCCACGATATTCCTTCCCCATTCCATGCAACTTCTACATAACAAATAAGCAAAATCTTTCGTAAGATATACTTGTTACTACGATCTTTTCCCTAATATCCAATGCCTCCAAAATTGTTCCAAAAATGTTCTCAAAAATCCCATAATATGTCTTGGCTCGGGCTCAACTCAACTCAAGCGACTCAAACGACTCGAACTCGGGGCCCACGTAGCGTTGCCCAAAAACAGCAGGAAAAAGAAATAAATTAATAAAAATGAATATAAAAATAAAGATAAAAATAATAAATTATGATAATCGAATAATCGAAAGGTAAACGATCAATGGGCAATGTGCGACGGGCGACGGGCGAGGGGCGACGGGCGAAGGCAATTAATAAATAAATTTCATTATTGGCAATTTGCGAACAAATTTTTGCGATGGGGGCGAAACACTCGAAACGCATTTCAGTTGCGTTTTCGTATGCCAAGCGGACGGATCTTATAGATTATATAGATATAAAACGACTGGTTTCAATCGGTATCAAAATCGGTTTAACACAGATTTGACAGCTTTATAGGGCTCCTCCACGCGATGCCGTTGCATGTGGCACTGTTGGTCTGTGGCACGTTGTTGGTGTTGTTGCTCGGCTGGCAGCAGCGCAAGTGTTGGCGCCTCATTTGGCAGCTGAACGGCTGGCGGGGCGTGGCACAGCAGCCGGTTCTATGGTTTCTCCTATGCATCAATCTGCATCCAAACAGTTGAGTTCAGAGCGGAAAGCGGCGAGCGGCAAGCGGCAAGCGGATATCCTCTTTAATCCTTTCTCCCTTTAGGTATTTTGGACAAGGTAACCCGTCTGCGCGTGCTCTTCAAGCGCCCCCTGGCCATACTGATCGGCACACGGGCACTGCTCTATATAGATGATCCCGTGGGCATGGAGTGCGTACTCAATGCGCCCGAGTGCCTCGACAAGACCTTCATGCAGGAGGGGTTCTTTGCGCGACGCGGACTGCTACATGCGCGCGGTAAGTGCTGGCGGGCAATCTTATGTTATCGAACTATCGATAACAAAAATATATCGGTTCATTTATTTATAATATCAGGCCTTGACGCAAGTTAACTGTTATCAAAATATATCGACTTTTTTTTTAAACATAACTGCGCCTGCTTTGTAACTTTCTCAATTATTGTTGTTATCGATAGTTATTCATGTACATATTTCAGTTTCTTAAAGGTTTTTCTTTAATTTTTTTAGGTCAAAAATGGAAATTGCGCCGCAAGCAGCTGAATCCAGCATTTAATCATAATATTGTCATCAGTTTTTTCGATGTCTTCAATTCGGTGGGGAATCAATTAATCGAACAATTTGCGACACAGACGAATCTGCACGGCGATGGGGTCAAGTTCAAGGATGCTGAGGATATGCTAAGTCGCGCTGTGCTGGAGGTATCATGTCGTAAGTATAATGTTCATAAAGCTGATTGGGAGCTATAAACGATTAACGATATTATCGATAATTTGTGCGAGACTAAAGCTTGTGGATGTTTGATTTAAAATACATAGAAGAAGGCCATTTTTATATGATACTATAGTTATCGATTATTTAATTTTGCGATGCTATCGATGGCTTGAAGTTAACATGATGCTTAAAAGAGAGACAGAAATAAATGATTAACGATTGTATCGATAATTTGCGTGAAATATTGGAAAATAATGACAAAAATAAATTCATTGAAGGAAATATTTAAATGACGTCAAAGTTATCGATTAATATTGCAATGTTATCGTTAGTTTGTCGTCGATATCAAGGTCAGTTACATGCATATCAATTTATTATTTTAAGCCATTCGATATTGATCGATAGTTTCGCTAGTGTAACAAACAGACATACAATAAATGATTAACGATTGTATCGATAATTTGCGCGAAATAGCGGAAAATAATGATTGAAATAAATTCAAAGAAGGAAATATTTATATGATGCTAAATTAATCGATTAATATTGCAATGTTATCGTTAGCTTGTAGTCGATATCAAGGTAAATTACATGGATTTTCAGAAAGTTTCCTAATGATTTTAACTCTTTTGCATATTACCTTAAGCCATTCGATATTTATCGATAGTTTCGCTAGTGTAACAGTAACATAGATCTACAAAAGCCACTGAAATTATTGTAGAAAGCAAATGGAATCGCTCATCCAACTGCCCAAAGCCGGGCTGCTTTCACGCCCTTCGCGTCGCGACACGTTTGGACAGTTTCCATGCGAATCACGTACGCGGAACCTCAGCCAACCGTCGGCAAATCGGCAAATCGGCAAATCGTCAAATGGACAAATCGACATGGAGCTAGCGGGTCAGAGACTACGACTTCCAGACCACGCCGAAGGGCTTGGCCGGGGGGCCGGGTGTCGTTTTGAGGCCATTTATGTTTACATGTCTTGTGTGCTGAGCTGTAAATTATGATTAAGAGACCTCGAGACCCCGAGACCCGGAGACCCGGAGACCCCGAGCAGTAGCAAATCGATACGATTCCGATTGTTTCGGTTACGCTCAAGAGCTAAAAGGCATTTCGATTATTATGTTTAGTTATGGATAGTTGGAGCAGTCAATGAGAGTTATGTTATTGGCTTAGAGCAAGTCTATTAAGGGGCTTATGAGGTGTATGCGAGGTGTCAAGTGGTCCAAAGAGGTATACATGAAGTGGGCTTAAGAGGTATACATTTTGGCAGGGGGTAATACGACTTTAGGGGCCAGTGGATAGCGCACTATACCAGCAAACAAGAGGTGCGAGGTTCGAGTCCCGCTCATGCATTTAGACACGACCTTCCTAGAAAAACTAGGTTGTGGCGTAGGATTTGAAATCCACCCACATAAAAATGTTCTTCAGTGAAGGAGGAAGCAGAAATAGAGAAAAATAAGGCTTCAGTTTTTGACCCGAAAGGGTTCTTATGGCCATATAATAATAATAATGGAAAATATTAAACATAATGTTGATAACACTAGCTTATGTCTATGTAACTATATAAGAAATTGCAATTGGGAGATTTATAATATATATTATATTATCACAGTGAATCATAATCTAAGTATTGACTCTTTAAGACTTATAGACGATGCTATAGATGTAAGCCAAATCAGCTTACCATATATCATATATTATCATTCAAATATTGTCCTTATATTTGGGTCATTTTGCAAATTGGTTCCTGAGGTAGTTGCTCGAAGATTTGATGATCTGGCCGGAGCTTAGTGCACATTATAATCAAATATTTTGCCAGCAGATGTGTAAATATTCTGTTACCAAATTGTGGATTATAATCTTATTCCAAGCATCAAACCTATGTATGCCATTTGGCTTGGAGCAGCTGTTGCTACTACTCCTCCTGATGTTCCTCCTGCTGTTGACTTCAATTTTAGGCCAAATTTAATTATATAAACAATTTGTCGGCTATTAGGAAAAGTGTCCGGAGGCCAAAAGCATTTTGTTGCCAAAATCTGGTACTGTCTCAGTGCCAGGAGCACTTTGTGTGTGTCGGAGGAAAGACGATGTGGGAATTAAGTTGTCACCAGGCTGATGTTAAGGCATCCTTGCCTGCTGTCTTAAGCTGACAATTTTTCGCCCCGAAGAACTCTAGACATATGTGCAGGCAGTGGCGCTGGTCGGGGTGTACGGGGTGTACGTGATTTCCCAGTTTTATCATCTATTGCTATCTCCTATTCTCTCCTCATTGCAGTCACAATTATGGGCACACCTACAAATTTTACCACATCGGATGATGCCCAAATTGCCGTCACCTACAAACGGTATGTATTAGGCCCCTTTCGTGTGCCACGCCCCCTCATTCCTTGCTAACTGCTGCCCTCTGTTTACAGTTTACTTGAAATTTCGGCTATTAAGATAGTCAAACCTTGGCTACAGATCGATATGCTGCATCGTCTATTGGCACCACAGCTCTACGCCGAGGCCGAGGCATGCAACCAGCTGCTTGTGGATTTTGTGGCACAAATTGTTCAGCGCAAACATCGCAACTGGCAGCTCCGGAACACCGTCGACGCCCACGAGGACCAGGAGCAGACACCCTGGCAGCGCCGCATCTTCATCGAGCAGATGTTCCAATTGGCCGCCAACGGGGAGCTGACCCTGCAGGACATCGAAGATGAGGCGCAGTCCATGGTGTTGGTGGTAAGTTGCGCGATATCCAAGGGGGGTTTCCATGGATTCATCGCTGAAATAGGCAAAGTTATTAATTATATTGTAAACAGACAAAAAGAAGGCATGTCTGCGGCACGCCGAAGATTTCAGGCTCTTTTTGAAACCTCCTTATAAGTAAATACAGCTGTAGGATATAGTAGCCCGATACTTTTGAAATTTGGGGAACTTTTAGAAATCAAATATTCTTAAAAGTCTGCTAAGTTCAATTTAATAGCTTCAAAATTATGGAAAATAAGGCAAGCCGACTTTTGCTATATGATAAAGTGGGCCCATCTTTTATAGAGTTATGGACAGTAAAGTATCTTGAGATTGTGATATGTTGTAACCCAGTAGCTTGAAAACCATGGGAAATTTGAGCAAAATCGACTCTTTCTGATTGCTAGATGATATTGTGTTTCGATCGTTTTGAAATTTGGTGGAGCCTTTGACATTAAAAAATCTTAAGAGTGTGCCTAATTTTGAATGTATAACATCAATATGATATAGTTGTCTGATACGCTTGAAATTTGGTGGAGTCATGGACAATAAAGTATCTTCAGTTTGTGTTAAGTTGTAATCCAATAGTTTGAAAACTATGGGAAATATGAGCAAAATCGACTTTTCCTGATGGGTATATATTGTGTTTCGATCGTTATGAAATTTGGTGGAGCCTTTGGCATTAAAAAATCTTAAGAGTGTGTCAAATTTAAATGCAATTGCCTCAAAAACATGGGAAATACGGGCAAAACTGACTTTTGAATAACAATATGATATAGTTATCTGATTCGTCTAAGATTTGATGTACAAAGGATATCATAGAATAGTAAGTCAGTGCCCATTTTAAATGGATTAGCATTGAAAACATGGGAAATATGAACAACGCCGACTTTTAGTTCTCTGTCAGCTATATGATATAGTGGTTTGATCCTTTTGAAATTTCGTGGATGGCTGGATAGTCAATGATGTTAAGAGTGTGTCAAATTTTAATGCAATTGCCTGAAAAAAATGGGAAATATGAGCTATACCGACTTTCAGTTGAATGGCGATTATATAATATGTGGTTCCGATCCAGACTATATTTTTGTATGTATGCAAATCCTCAATTTTAAAGTTAATTTAATGAAGCTTGATACAAGCCTTTCACATTTGTCGGAATCAGCCGAACCAACCGAGCACTATATCATACACATCCTATAACTAAAAGTCGGCTTTGTACATATTCTCCCTGTTTTTTAAGCTTTGAAAATTTAAAGTTTACATGAACTTTAGTTTCTTTATTATCTTACTTTCCGCCCAATTTCAAAATTATAGCACATAAGTTACGGATCATTCAGAAATCATTGAATCTGGTATATCATATTCTCGGACTTTCTCGGGTTTGTCGCCGAATCGGTTAAGTTTTATATTAGAAAAGGTTCAAAGGTGCGGAGGATGGGAGATTTTACGTTCTTTCTCTTGGGCCCATACAATATATAAGTCCATATACCCTGCTTGTTTCGAAAAGGGTGTCAAATATTTGGTTAGCCGTAGATATACCATACCGACCTCGCTTGATTCCTCCGACACCCCCAACTTATGAAATTCCCCGCTAATACGTAACATTTTCGAATTGCCGCAGTCCTTTGAGACGGTATCGAACAGCATAATGATTGCCCTGCTCTGCCTGGCCACCCACCGGGGCGACAGCCAGGGGCGTTTGCGGGCGGAAATCGCCAGTGTTTTGCCGCACGGCAACGATGCCAGCTATGTGGGCGTGGAGCAGCTGCAGCAGCTGCGCTATTTGGATGCCTTTGTGAACGAGGCGCTGCGTCTGCTGGCCACGGTGCCCATGAATCTGCGGCATGTCAGTCGGGACTTTCAGCTGGCCGGGCAACGTGAGGCGATTGTGCCACAGAATACGATAATTGTGCTCGATACGTTCAACATGCAACGCGATGCGGCATGGTGGGGCGACAATGCCACGCACTTTGAGCCGCAACGCTTTTTACAACAGCAGCAGCAGCAACAGCCCGAGGAGCAACTGGAGGCGGAACCTGAACCGGAACAGGAGCAGACCCCGTACAGGCGTAGGCACTCCTACAGCTTTCTGCCCTTCTCCAAGGGCTTGCGCACGTGCATTGGTGAGTTTTTAAACTTGCAACCAATTGTTGCAGCAACGGCTTGAAGTAACTTTGCTATTCCGTTTCCAGGTCGTCGCTATAGTTTCTTCATCATGAAGGTGTTCCTGGTCAAGCTGATAGCCAAGTTTGAGTTCCACAGCGATCAGCAACTGGAGCAGCTGCAATTTGTTGAGGGAATCTCGCTGAAGTTTCGGAATGCCGATGATATACGATTTCGCATAGAGCCATATAAGAAGTTCTAAATTATAAGATCTTAAGAACAGGAAGAGTTACAGCTGACTTTGGAGAGAGTTGTGGTTTATATGAAGCAGGGATTATTTTCAACTTTATTCAAGTATTTCAACTTTAGCATGAATCAAGTTCAATGAAAATTTAGTTAGAAAATATGGAAAAATTTGTCATTTTAGTGCTATAACAAGGAAATCCAGGAAATATATTTCAATATATTTTGTTTTTTTTTTTGAGGATAAAACAATAAAGTCAGGGAACTATATTTGTAATTACACCAAATTTTGATGAAATCGTAAAGCTTGAGAAACTTGAAAACAAAGCTTAAAAGCTATATGAGATTATTAAGCATTTTGGATCTAAATTGGAGAATCTATTCTAGACTATTCTATGCCTTAAACGAACTGGAACCAAATTGTTATGTTTTCGGAAAATGTTCAAGGCTTATAAAATCGATTGTCTAGAAGTTAACAGTTGGTCACTTTTGATGTCCCAAAGTTGGTTCTAACTACTTCTTAAAAGTCTAAAAGAAAAGCCAGAAAATTGAAGGACTTCGGCGTACCGAAGGCATAATTTGTATATTTCTCTTTCGAATAGTATTCGTAATATTTGTTTCCACTCGAATGTAATATATCTGTTTTAACATATGCGAAAATTATATATATATATATCTTATATCTTTTAACAATGAACGGACTCGATGACTACACTATGCTAATTTAAATTCTATCTAACTTCCCGTTGGGGGGGAGGGGACTAGGAGGTTCTATCGTCTTCCAAAAGGGTCAATCGCTCGATATGAGGTTCAGCACGCGGATGTTCTCACGAAAACGCTGCTCCAGACGCTCCTTGAGCTCGTTGGAGTTCTCCTGGAGCTGCTGGACATAGTTCTCGGCCTGGTCGGCTCGTCGTTCGCTCTCGTCGAGTCGCTCCTGGAGCCGGGCCACTTGACGGTCGAAGCTGCGCACCTGCTGGGTGGAACGCTCGAAGGCGTGCTCCACGCACAAGAGATTCTGGTCGGCCGCCTGGAGTTCGGCCACCAGCTTGGCGTGGCTGGTCTTGGTGGCCTCCAGTTCCTGTTCGCTTTGCTCCAGTCGTTCGCTGAGCTTCGAGGCGCGTTTGCCGCTGCACGTGGCCGTGCGATCCGAATCCTGGACTTGGCGCCTCAACTTGCTCAGCTCCCAGTTGAGCAATTCGATCTTCTCCGTCTGCAGCTCCTCGCGTCGCTCCAGCGCCCGGCGCAGCCGATCGCTCTCGTTGAACGCTGCACGAGCTTCGCGCATTGTGGCCTGTTGTACGCTAATCTCGCGCAGCGCCCGCTGCAGTTCATCCTCCAGCTGGCAGTTCCGGCGCTGCAGCTTTATGTTATCCGCCTCCAGCTGGTCGCGTTTCTGCAGCTCCTGGGTCAGCGTCAGTTGGCAATGGCTGAAGTCGACCTTGTAGTGCTCCAAATCATTTTTGGCCTCTTGAATCTTTTGCTTGAGGGCCTCCAACATGATTCCCAGCATATCGCCCATAAAATAAACCCAATTTCCTTCCTTATCCGCCTGTCCTCAGATCGTCCTGCTCCTTTCTGTGTGTGTATTGTGGGTGCTTTTGCCGAGTTCTCAAAAATAAAAGAAATTCTGTGTTTCGTTTGTGAAAAAACTAAGCCAAATCGAATGCTATGTAACTATCTAATGCCAGGCCTACTACTCGAGGCGAGCTCTACCAAAATTTCCCTGTCTTTTGAACAGTTGAGCTTTGGGCGGCAATCTCAGCGCATGCTACAACCAGCTTGTAATACACTCTAGATGCAACAGATGGCGCCACTGTGATTGTGTGAGCTTTAAAGCTTTGTGCTGCATTCACGCTAGACTAAAGCTCTGCCAAAGCTTTACTATCCACCTATTGTAATACGGAAGTTACAACTTCGGTTTAACCTCATTTTGTATATGAAAGGAATTGCTTGAAGCGGGTTCTTTGAGGAATTTTGTTGAAGAGGGAAACTATACTCAAAGAAACTATGTTCAAGATTATTCCAGCAACCAGATTGTACTATACTAAATATTTCTACATATTTCGAGTTATATTTATTTTTATTCTTACTTCATTTAATATAAACGTTGCATATAAACGTTGATTTCCAGAAGAACTTCGATAAAATCGTAGCCAAGAAAAATATAATCGATATCTTTTCTGGTTTCTAACTCTCGAACTGATTTTCTTCCCATATCTTATATATCCTTTATCTAGTTATATTATAGTATATTGTATTATAAAGTCTTTTCTTAAAGCGTTCGTCAATTGTCACCTTTCGATCTATATACTCTTTTCAAAAATATTGCATTGTCAGTTCAACCGTCGGTCCATTTGTCGGACTACCCATGATTCCCTCCATCGGTCTATCCTTCAGTCTATTCATCGGTCCATTTGAGCTTGCCTCGGTACATTCGTCGGTCGCTCCCTCCATCGGTTTATCCATCGGTCTATCCATCGGTCTATCCATCGGTCTATCCATCGGTCTATCCTTCAGTCCATTTATCAGTCTATCCATCGGAGCTTGCCTCGGTACATTCATCGGTCGGTCCCACCATCGGTTTATCCATCAGTCTATCCATCGGTCTATCTATCGGTCTATCTATCGGTCTATCTATCGGTTTATCCATCGGTCGATCCATCGGTCCATTCGCCGGTCTGTATCTCTTTAAGCTAATGTAATAAAACTATAGCTGCTGCACATATATCTGAAACGGAAGAATCGGTTACTTATCATATAACTAGTTGACATACTCTAGGCAAAAATACCTGCATTTGTTTCATATCAATTTCATCGCCTTTAAAGTAATCGCCTTTTGATGAAATGCACCTATGGCAACATTTCTTTCAATACATCAATACGCCAATTTAAAAATTCGATTCGAAACGGTGTCCTCGGATAAGTCCCACGGAGCTAAATCAGGCGAATACAGTTGCCGGATGATATGGGTCTAGTATTTGGTCAAATGATCATCCAGAACGACCATGAAATTGAACGTTTTTTGCACCAATTGTGATTTCACTTTTTATGAGGCCCAAATTGACTCCCAAAATAGTTCTAGAGCTTTCCATTATTCCAACAAGGTCAGTAAAATCAGGGATTATCATTCTAAGATTTTCGACCACCTTTCATTTCTTTAATTTCCTTGATTTTCATCCAGACCGTGCTACGTCTTCGTCTTCGATGCTTTTTCGACCCGCTTTGAACACTCTATACCACACATTCACGATTTTCAAGCACCAGTTCTTTGATTTTGTTGATGTATGTCCTCATCTTCAGCGCTTTTGAAGCACTTTCTTCATATTAATTCTGGCCGTGCCTCGCTTTCAACATTTTCTCTACATTTTATATCACACATAGGTTCTAGTTCTAATTTTTCGGGAAATACTGAATACTTAAGATCTTTTAAGAACTTGGTAATAAGTAATAAAAAAAAAAGAAAATTCAATAATCAAGATCTTTTAGGAACTCGGCAAGAGAGTAAACTAGTTACAGACGAATAGCCAATGGTGGTTCCCTTTTTGCAGGAAATTTGTATAATCCAGAAATAAAAATATAAAATAATAGAATGGTAAAAATATTAAAGTTAGAAATAAAATAAGTGAATAAAAATCTTTTAGAACCTGGTAAAAAAAATAAAAGAATGGTAAAAATACTAAAATTAGAAATAAAATACTTTAATAATCAAGATCTTTTAGGAACTCGGCAAGAGAGTAAACTAGTTACAGACGAATAGCCAATGGTTCTTTCCTTTTCGCAGGAAATTTGTATAATCCAGAAATAAAAATATAAAATAGAATGTTAAAAATACTAAAATTAGAAATAAAATACGTTAATAATCAAGATCTTTTAGGAACTCGGCAAGAGAGTAAACTAGTTACAGACGAATAGCCAATGTTACTTTCCTTTTTGTAGGAAATTTGATCTTTTAGAACCTGGTAAAAATAAAAATAAAATAGTGAAAAAAATATTAAAATCAGAAATAAAATATGTCAGTAATCAAGATATTTTAGAAACTTGGTAAAATTAAAAAAAAATAAAAATATTAAAATCAGAAAAAATATTAAATAAGTAGTTAATAATCAAGATCTATAAGGAACTGGATGGGTAGATCACTTATAGGTGAATGACCAATGGTTCTTTATTTGTAAAATCAAGATCTTTTAGAAACTGGTAAATATATTAAAATTAGAAATAAAATACTTTAATAATCAAGATCTTTTAGGAACTTGGCAAGAGAGTAAACTAGTTACAGACGAATGGCCAAGGGTACTTTTTCCATTTAAAAACCATAATTATTAGTAAATATTTAAAAAAAAAAAATCACAAATATGAAAAGAAAATAAATACTTTTAAATACTCAAGGTCTTCTTGGAGCTTGGTAAAAAAAAATTGTATATAAAAAAAATATTTCAATAATCAAAAAATAAAATTAAATTTTTTGCGCTCGCTTGGAAATGCTATGCTCTGATCTCAAAGAACGATTCCAACTGTTTGAGATTTCGAAAAGCGGAATTCGCTTTTATAAAAAATGAAAATAAAATTTGATTTTTTCCAGCTGTTAATATATAAATAAATAACTATACTGGATCAGAATTCCAAAGAACACTTTGATGAAACCAAGAAAGTAAAATAGATGAGTAAACAGATGAGTTTCAGGCCTAAGGGAACATGATTCAAAGCTAGAACTATTTGAGAATTATAATGAAATACTCAAGGCAAGTGCGCCTAAATGCATGCTTGCTTATAAAGTTGCCCAACACTAATATGCAAAATCTTAGGAAATTACTTTTTATACGCTGATCCCAATTGAAAATTGATATGAAGGGTATATTAAGCTTGTGCAAATGTATGTAACATGCAGAAGGAGGCGTGGCAGACTCCATAAAGTATATATATTCTTGATCAGGATCCGTCCGCGTGAACGCATTGCTTGTCCGTTATACAATACATATATCAAGTTCTGCGATTTCGATGATACCACGCGTCCTTCGCCCGATAGTCGATTAATTCACTTTTCGATATAATGGCCATAACTTTTGCATTTATAGAGCTATCGGCTTAAATTTGGTATATGGGGTCATTAAAGCAAAATGCAGAATAGAATTTCCCAAAAATTGTGATACACCGCTCCATTTTCACGGAAAATGACGAAATATCTATAGCATGGACTATTCGCCAGCGAGTTACGGTGTGCACTTAAGATAAAATATTGAAAAGACAAAAGCCTAAGATTTGAAATCCTTGGGACTTATTTGCCAAAAGTTAACCGATTTGACTGCGAAATGCCTGAAAAAATATATATAAAAAGACAAATAAATAGTGGCCATAACAACACTATCGTGTCACAGCCTGAATCACAATATGCCTTTATTTCTGCTTCCTTCAATGAAGAACTTTTTTTTACGTGAGTGGATTTCAAAGCCTACGCTGCAACCTAGTTTTTCTAGGAGGGTCATGCCTATCGACACGAGTGGGACTCGAATCCAAGACGTCTTGTTTGGCTGGACAGTGCGCTATCGACTGGTTTACCGAGGCCCCCTTAGAAAATACATCATTTTGGAACATGGTGTCTCTTGGACTGTCGTCTCCAGAAACAGCTCGAGCTCAGCTCTTTTAATGCCAATGCTTCAGGATGCTCAGCTCTAATATATCCTTTATGAGAACACTCGGCACAACCCGAAGATTGTCCACGAAACCAAAACCAAAACCAAAGTCAGAGCTGTAAGTGAAACTGAAGCGGAAACGGAAACGGAAATGCCAACAATTGTTGCCCCTGACAGACAATTGAGTGTGCTCCGTTAAATAATTAAGTGGGGCGCCTTTAAGTAGTCTCGCAGTAGTTGGTAGTTCCATACCATCCTCAGGTGGTTCTTCAGGTGGTTGTTCAAAGGGGGGAAGGGGGGCGGGGGGTGGTGGCACAAGGACAACGTCAGGATACTAGCGGCAGTCTTCACATATTTTATCACGAGCGATTTTAGTCGGAACATTAATCAAAGCAAAAATGCAGGTAAAATTTCCATGCGAATGTGTTTCGAGTGCCTTTTACAGTTATAAATTCTAGCACACACACACAGATCTGAAGAGAAAGAGAGAGGGGGAGGGGGAGGGGTAGGGAGAGGGAGATAGAGCCTTTTGAGCTGCTCACTCGCAGTGTTTACGATACTCGAGGCATGCCACACGGTGGCGGCAACGGGGAAAGTGTCAAGTTAATGCCAACAACAACATCAACACCGTTGCAGACACAACCGCCTCCACCTGGTGCTGGGCGTGGCAACAGCACAAGCCCAAGCCACACATTGCCCCATCCCTACCCCTAATCTCCTCCCCGTGCCCCTCCCGTCGACCACTAATGACTACGTTGACGTCGCCATTTGCTCAAAACGCACGGAGGGAGCACTGGTTGCACTTGGAGAAGCATTTTCCACCGCCAAATGGATCAGAAATTGTGGAAACTGAAAAGATGTGCAACAAATTTGATACCAGTTGGGATAGACTCGATAGTAGACCAGGGTAAACAGAACTTTGGAAAACTAGAACTATATAATAATGTTCTATAAGAACTTTATATGAAGGCATTACCAGAAAATGATCTGTCAAGCTAAAAATCATAGCTCAACGTAAACTGAACTTTTGAAAAGACCATAAATCCGAACTGGGCATATCCCAGAGTAAGCAGAACTTTTTTAGGAACGTATCCCAGAGTATATAAAACTTTTGACATAAGCATTACCTGAAAATGGGGGCCTCGGTGGTCCAGTGGATAGCGCACTGTCCCGTCAAAGAATAGGTGCAAGGATCGAGTCCCGCTCATGCCTTTAGGCATGACCCTCCTAGAAAAACTAGGTGTGGCGTAGGATTTGAAATCCACCCACATAAAAATGTTTTTCAGTGACGGAAGCAGAGATAGAGGAAAGAGGTTCAGGTTTTGACCCGAAAGGGTTGTAATGGCCATATAATAATAATAATTACCTGAAAATGGTGTGACATGATGGAACTCCCAGACTAAACAGAACATTTCATAGGAGCGTGGCATACACTTTTTAACCGAAGATTGAACTGGTAAAAATTTTATGAACAGGCTTTGGAACATATAATATTTCTAGGTGACTCACACACTAATGCGAAATGCTGCTTAACACGGCAGCATTCACGAAACTTCAGGGCTTACATGGGCATTAGAATGTCTAGAAATCGATCTTTTTAGTATTATCATATGTCTAGAGTGTTTTCTAAAAGTTTTAAGACAATCGGTATAATAGTGTAGGAGATCCTTTCAGAGAGCGGCACGTCGGCTCAGTGGCAGATATATTGAGTTTTTCTCGAAGCATCGTAGCTGGTTTCGATTTCTTAGAAGCTTGTGGAGGATAGGATGACCTCGTGATTAAGCGAAGAACAAAATCTTGTTCCATTTTAAGGTTTGCAGCAACAACCATAAGAGCCCTTTGGGGGGATTCGGTGAACTAGTGGATAGCTCACTGTTAAACAAGAGGTCAGGGGTTCAATTCACACACATGTCGATAGGCATGACCCTGCTACAAAAACGAGGTTGTGGCGTTGGATTTGAAATCCTCACACGTAAAAAAGATCTTCAGTGTAATAAGCAGAAATAAAGGAAAATAGTGCTTTAAGGCGTTGCCCCCAAAAGGGTTTTTATGGCCATAAAATAATAAGCAACAACCCTAAAATGAAGGTAGTTCATGTATCTAAATTTCCGTACATAATGGGGTTGTAGCTCCGAGAAGAAAGGAAACAATTAAGAAGATTTTTTTGGGCAGTGTACACCTAGTTTGGACGTATAATGATGCTGATGCCGGAGCTGAATGCTATATGCTGGAGCTGTAACTGTCGTTTAGTTGCTAAGACGATGGGCCGACAGTTGGACCCGGGTCTTTAGAGAAGTCAAGCGAACTGAAGTTGAGTCACGGGCGTGCACTGACAATGATATGTGCCCGAGAGGTGAGAAGGTGCCACATGCTTAGTACACACACCCAACATACCCTGCACACACTACACACACATGGGTAGATATGCTGTCAAGGCCACACAAATAGACACACAAATGGACCCACAGACAGACGGACAGACAGACAGTCAGAGCGAGTTGTTGTGCTACTTGACAAGCGAACGGTAAGCTGAATGGAAGTGCAGAAAATTCCAGGTCGGACGGAGGCAATGGAGGTCCTTTGCACCGGAAATATTGTTGACAGTTGTGGCATATTATCATACGGCGTTGTAACAGGCGCGTGCACGGTAATTGCTCAACATTTGTCGCATTCGCATTAAAGAACAACTCGAAAGGAAAGTCGAGCATGCCTGGGACCCACTAGACCCCCATCGCCCATCGCCCATCCCTCACAACACACACACAGGCCAACATCAATGTTATTTCTCTCTCAAGGCCCGACTCCTCCCCCGAGTAATTGTTGGGCCAATTATCGGCTTTTTAATACTATTTATAAACTGTTTAAATTGCAGACAAGTTGCCCGGGTAACAGGTGGGCCCAGAGCTCGTGTAGTTGGAAATTGAAATCATAAACATGTGGCAACCAACACATACATCTATTACACTAAATACCTAGGCAGTTCTAAAAGTTCTATATAAATTAATGAGCTTAAGGGAAATCAAAAGTTTAGAACTAAGTTCTCTGCCAAACGTTTAGGAGAACATTTTCAATGAACGTATCACAGAATCCCTCTCAAGCGGTATATAATTGTCTGATAGCTATATGATATAACGCTTCGATTCATCTGAAATTTGGAAAAACATCAGATAATAAAGAAACTTAAGTGCGTAAGTAATTTTTAATAAAATAGCAGAAAGAGAAAGAGGGAGATAGTGAGGGTTTGTATACAGGAGGAAACCTTTCATATTTGCCATGTATAATATAAAAATCCCAAGTTCCTCCATCCCACCTCCCTTGACTACGCTCTTGTTAGGTAATAGATAAGAAAAAACAGCAAGTACATTGACGTGAAACAATATAAAATCTTCTTTGCATTATCTATATAATATTTTTAAAGGAAAAAGTATGTACTTTTCACTTTGTAGATCCCTAAAAGTTACCTCCAGAATGGTAAGAAGGTAAAAATCAATTGATTAACTGTCTTAGTGTTTGAGTTATCATATCGTATATTATCTGTCGGCACCTTTATCGGAACCGGTTGAATCGGACCACTCTATCATCGACTACTATAATCATACTACTAAGAATAGATGTTCCTTATTTCCCATTTTGATATCTTGATCCCAATTTAAAATTGGTATTACGGGTATACTACGCTTGTGCAAATGTATGCAACAGATAGAAGAGGTTTATTCTATATCAGCATCAATAGTAGAGTCGATTTAGCTCAGTTTGTCCATCTGTCTATTATTAATTCTAAAAATAGACTTGAAATCTTCATATTAAATTTTACTGATGCTCACCATCTGAATGGGATAATTTTATGGTTTATAAAACCTTCAATGTAATGAAAATGTAATGCCAAAGCACTACCAAATTCTTTTTTTTTTTGAGAATTTTCACCTTTCAGAATCTATTATAATAACTTTCAGCTCGATTTCTTATCAACTAAGGCGTCATGTGACAGATGTAAACATCGTGCTCCCTGTCTCCCGTGATCTCAATCGAAAATTGAAGGCAAGCTACTACAAGGAGACAACCCTGAAATATGGAAAATATAAACAACACCATCTCTAGGCAGCGCTCAAATAAGCTAAACCCCCAAAAATTATGTAAAATATTATTATTATTATATGGCCATAACAACCCTTTCGGGTCAAAACCTGAAGCCCTATTTTCGTCTATTTCTGCTTCC
>JBANCY010000696.1:0-22441 GCA_037040045.1 Phorticella flavipennis | reverse complement strand
GTACCAGATACAGTCCAAGATACAGTTCAAGGCTTTCAAACTGTACGAGATACAGTCCAAGAGCGTTCTTATACTGTACCAGATACAGCCATAAATAAACTAAGTTCTATAAACAACAGCAGCAGCAGTTATCCTAACGCGGATATGCCAAGCGAACTTTGCGATGCTGGTTTCAAAAAAGTGGTCGACTTCTTTCACGACAACATAGACGACTCTTTCACGCCCTACAAGCAGCAAAAGCTTTCGCAGTGGTGCGACGATGTAGGGAGCGACATGGTTCTTATTGCCTTGCAGAACGCTGTTGAATCAACTCAAAAGCCGAGTTTAAACTACATCGACGCGATCATTCGAGCATGGACTCGTGAAGACATCACAACGCCAGAACAAGCCAAAGAACGTCAGCTTTCACGACAAAACAGCCGTAAACAAGCCGACATTGTGCCGATTCGTGAATACAAACAACCGCCAATGTACGACCCTGCTGACTTTATGTAAACCAAAACGGAGAAAAAAGCATGAGCAAACAGCGAATCATTCCTCACAGTCAAGAAGCCGAAAGTGCAGTGCTTGGTGCCATGTTTCAAAACGAAAAAGCACGACTTGTCTGCATCGAACAGCTTGAATCACAAGACTTCTACATGCCAGCCAATCGGGCGATATTTCAAGCCATACAGAATTTGCTCAACCACGGAAAGCCAGTCGATGAGATAACCACAATCGCTTATCTTCAACAAAAAGAATTACTCAAAAAAGCAGGTGGAGTCGCGTATATTTCCGAATTACAGGGCATGTTGCCAGCACTCACAAATCTCATGCACTATGTCGGCATACTCAAAGACAGCGCCATGCGTCGCAGATTGATTGCACTTTCAAGCGAAATCGCAGACATGTCGTTTGAATCTGCCGATACGTCGGATGTCATCAGCTTCGTCGAAACCGCGCTTTACAACCTCAGCAAACAAGAGCAAATCAAGACGTTTGAACCGATTGACAAGCTTGTAGCCGATTATTATTTTGCGTTGCAAAACAACATCGATGGCGGCATTTCATCAGGATTCCCAACACTCGACAAAGTACTCAACGGCTTGCGTAAAGGCTCGCTCTATATCTTGGCAGCTCGTCCATCGGTTGGCAAAAGCGCATTGGCAAGCAACATCGCAATCAATACAGCCCAAAAAGGCAATACGGTCGCATTCTTCTCGCTGGAAATGCCAAACCACGAAATCGTATCAAGAATGCTTTGTGATGTGGGCAAAATTAATGCCAACACACTTTCAAACAAAACGGGCAAGGACTGGAACAGCCTTGCCGTCTATACGCAGGATTTGGGCGAAATGCCAATCTTTATCAACGACACGCCCAATCTCAACATGACACAGATACGCTCGCTACTTTTGCGGCTCAAAGCACGCAATAAAAAGCTCGATTTGGTGGTTATCGACTACTTACAAATCATGAACCACGGAACAAGCAAAAACCGAAACAAGAACGACGAAATCGCTGAAACAACACGCATACTCAAATCGCTTGCCAAAGAAATCGAAGTGCCAATCTTGCTATTATCTCAACTCAATCGAGCGTCTGAAATCCAAAAACGTGCGCCAATGCTCTCGGACTTGCGAGATAGTGGGGCGATCGAGCAAGATGCCGATGTCGTGATGTTCATCAACCGAGAAAAAGAAAAAATCGAAGAAAAAGCAGAACTTATCGTGGCGAAAAATAGACAAGGGCGCATTTGCACATTGCCATTTTATTTTCGAGGTCAATATTGCCAATTTACAGAATCGAGTTATCGCCCATAGAATCGCATGCATTTTAAAGCTATTTATTCGCTATTTAAGGCGCATTGCATGTATAGCGCAAGGAAACACTTTAGAGAAGTAAAATCGTTTAAAATAGACCTGTTTTTACAAGAAATAAAGCGATGCACAAAAAACGGATTATAAAAAGATTGTTTTTTGAATAAATATACCAAAAAAGCATTATAATAATACAAAAAAGGGGAGATAAAAAAACGATGAATAAAATCACATTGATTGGCAACTTAGGTGCAGACCCAGAACTGCGTAGCACAAACAACGGCATTTCGGTTTGTACGTTTCGCATTGGCGTCTCAAGAAACTACAAAGATGCAAGTGGCGAGAAGCCAACGGATTGGATAAACATCGTCGCATGGCGGCAGCTAGGCGAGTTGTGCAGTAAATATCTACGCAAGGGAAATAAAGTGGCCATAGATGGTTCACTGCAAACACGTCAATACGAAGATAAGCAAGGCAACAAACGCACAGCATTTGAAGTGGTGGCCGATAACGTGGAGTTTTTAACACCAAAAGACAAACCGAGTGGCTTTGATGAAACCATGCAGGAAGATGATTCGTTTGATGAGAGTAGTTTGCCGTTCTAATGGAGAGGAACACAAAATGGCTAAGTATATAATTGATGAAAGAGTTTATGATGTAGAAAAATCAACGTTAGTTGATGAATGGGTAGGGGAAGAAGTAACTACATTATCCCATCAAGTTCAATATAGATTATATAAAACTAATAATGGGAATTGGTTTTTTATGAAAGCACCAAAACTAGACCCACCCGAAAATTATTACTTATTAGAAGAAAGCAGAGTGAAAGAAGAGTTTATTGAAAGGCGGAAAACTGATTTATACGTGCAATATTTTGGCAAACTAAAAGAAGGGTGATTATGAAAGAGATGCAAGAATATGATTTGGTCTTTACAGATGAAGCAGATCAGAGCAAGAAAGCAGATGGCGGTAAGATGAGAGCGTCGATTGTACCACTCGATATACTTACAGCTATAGCAGCTGTGCGCGAGTATGGCATTGAGAAGTACAACACGGTGGACAGCTGGAAGGAAGTTAAGGCAGTGCGATATTATGATGCACTCTTTCGCCATATGATTGCGATGCAGAATGACTTGAGTGCAGTTGATGAAGAATCAGGGTTGCTGCATCTATGGCATGTGGCTTGCAATGTGGCGTTTTTGTGTGCGTTAGTATCGTAAACAACGAAAGGGAGTGGACAATTCTATGCGTGAGAAACTCAAAGCCTGTCGCACGATGCAGATACACATACAGATATTAGAGCGTCGCAAGGATGTCATACGCTCTCTACTCGACACCCAATCACCACAGCTAAATGCTATACCGACGAGCACATCGAACCATGATAGGATACTCGACTGCGTTGCCAATCTTAATGAAATCGACAAGGAACTATCTAAGCTTATACTTGATGCGCAGTATGACTATATGGAATCTATCCATGCGATTGAGCAGTTACCAACAAGCGAGCGTGCAATCATTGAAATGTTTTACTTGGATAGCAAATCAATGGAAGAGGTGGCAGAAACAATCGGATACAGTGAGAGACATTGTTGGCGACTTCACAACAGTGCGATGAGCAAACTTGAATCATGTCATGGAATGTCAGTGCAAAACATGATATTATGATAGTGTGAAAAAGATGTAATTGACTTTCACTTATGCTTACGTAATCTCCAGCGATGATGAAACGTTCTATGGGAAACCATGGGGCGTTTTATTTCTATAGAAAGGAAACGTCTATGGCACGAACAAAGAAGCTAGACCAATTTTATCGCAAGAGTGCTTGGCGTAAAGTACGCGATACCTACTTCAAAAAGCAACATGGTGTTTGCGAATGGTGTGGCGGTGCTGGATACATTGTTGACCACATCGTTGAATTATCTGAAAATAATATGTACAACGCATCCATTGCATACGACGAAAACAATTTACAATTATTGTGCATTCCTTGTCACAATCAGAAGCATTTTAAAAATAATGAAATAAGCGACGGTTTTTGCTTCGATTTGGACGGTCAAATTCGTCCAATAATCCCCCCTAGTCTAGAAAAATTTTAGCTTGGTGGGGGTAGCGGTAAGGGGTCAGCCGAATAACCCACTTCGTCCCGCGTGACCCCCCATCCCCTCTTTTTTATCAATTTTTAGATAAAAAAGAGGGGATGATTCAAAAAGTATGATAGAAAAAAAGATATAATAAGCGAATGAACAAATTTGTTCAAAATGTGGGAGCAAGCGCATTTTACGAAACGGAAAAAAGTCGTACGGAGTTCAAAATTATCTTTGTAAAGATTGCAAACGGCAATTTATTGCAGACAACGAGCGAAAATATAAAGGAACGATTGCATGGCATAACGAAGCAATAAAACGAGCTTTGGTGCGTGGTTGTGGCATTCGAGATGCTGTTATACTTGAAGTAAGTATCGGTAAAGTTTTGAAAACCCTTGTCCAAAGCCACTACGCTTGCCTTGAAGTAGATGAATTTTGGACTTTTGTGGGATCAAAACACAATAAAAAATGGTTGATTTACGCATAGGATCGTCAAAATGGTGAAATCGTTGCTTATGTTTGGGGTAATCGCAGTTTCAAAACAGCCAATCGTCTGCGTGAAAAGCTTAAAAAACTCAAAGTTACCTATGATTGCCTTGCAACAGATCATTGGGATTCTTTTGCAAAGACTTTTCAGGAAGATTCCCATCTTATTGGCAAAGCATATACCATTGGTATCGAAGGCAATAACTGCCGTTTGCACCACAGAATAAGGCGTTTTTTTCGTAAAACCTGCAATTTCTCAAAAAAGCTTTTGAATCATTTCAAAGCTTTCAAGATGGCTTTACATTACATCAATTTTGGCACGATTTAACTTATCATACTTTTTGTAACACCACTAAAAAATAATTTATTTATAAGTATATTCGCTAATTTATAGATTTATTATTGAATTAAAAAATATTTAAAATAATATGCAAACAAGAGATATTGTGATTAATAATGCACTGGCATTATGTTTGCTCTTTTTTAATAATTTAAACTTTACTAGAAGTAACATTTCTTTACAAACTTTATTTTTTTGTTGTATAATAATACATTATCGACAAATATCATTAAAAAGGAGAAGGAAAATGTCTCAAGATAAATCTTTTTTAGATGAACAAATTTTATTGGCAAGACGTAATGAGCAAAAACGAAAACAAAATATTGAAGCATTGCAAAACAGTCAAAGTAAAGAAAGGCAACAAGCGAAACAAAAGGAAAAAGATGCTGAAATATTACAGCAAATTTTTAATAATGAAATCAACAAAGGTTATATTGTTATTAACCAAAAAAAATATATATTAGAAAAACAATCTTTTTGTAGTAACAATTTTCAACTTCTTATGCCAAGAAGATATTTTTCCCTTACCCAAAATTCAAATGATAATAATATTCAACAATTCTCAAACCAAGATGAAGAAATATATCTGCTTGTATCCAATCAACCCTGTCAAGACGAAAAACTAGATTTAGATATGATTAAACAGAACATATTATCATCTATGAAACAACAAAAAATCAATATTGAATGGCTGGAACAAGGTGTACATACCATGGATCAATTATCGCTTTATTACGTTGTTCATACAAGCACACTTGCTATTGGAAGTATGTTTCATGTGCTGTTCTTTTTTAAAAAAGAGGGTGTTTTTGGAACCATTAGTTATATTGGTCCTCAAAAATCTCTACACGACTGGAGGCATATAGCTAAAGCGCTGACTTATTCAGTTTCAGTGAAGGAGTAATAGCATAATGGAAAAGAAAGATGCCTTATCTAAATTAGCACAAGGAGCAACACCTTCAAAAAATAGTTCTCTTTCGAAAAATGACTTATCAAATTTAACTGAATCTACAGATGGAACATTAGTTTCAAAAGTTAATATACAAGATCCAAATGTTTTAATTGATCTAAATTCTGGACAAAATCCCAACAATCATTTAATGAATTTAAAAAATAACATTAGTGACTTGCTTTCTTTAGATAAAGATTCTCAAGAAGTCTCGGAAGAAGCAGTTACAATTCCTTTTGGAAAAGCTTGCTATACAAGTGTATTTTTGTTTCCTTATGAATTGGCACAGACTCAATCTGTTTACATTGAAAAAATAGCAAATGATCATGGAACACTAGAATATTATGGAATATTGCCTGAAAGTATTAAAGATGAATATATTCAAAGTGCTCAATTTGGAAATTCAGTTATGCTTGTTGCTGCTGATTCTGATGGCGCTCATACTCTGTTTTGTGGCATATTAACTGAACTGCATGTAGAGCAAATCAATGATTTATATAAATTATATGTTAAAGCAAAAACGTATACATATCTTATGGATATTCAAATTGCAAATCAATCATATCAAAACATTGATATGCAATATAGTGCACTAGTTGATTTAGTTACTCAAAGATATCCTTCTTCTAATATGTTCTATATGATTGATCAAGATCCATTGCTTGAATATTTTATTGTACAATATCGTGAAACTGATTGGCAATTTTTAAAAAGAATGGCATCTCGATTCCATCAAGCATTATATCCCACTTTTAATTTTGCAACATTGAACTATTATTTTGGTTGCCCAAACCTTGATTCTAAAATTAAGCTAGATGATAAAGTTTATTATGTGGAGAAAAATTTGCATGAATATCATAAAATGGTCGAAAATGATTTGCCGACAGTTTCTGAATTTGATTTTATATCATATAAAATTAAAAGTTATGAAATTTTAGAACTAGGCAGTAAAGTTGAATTTATGGATCGGATTTTTTATGTTAAACATGTTGAAATTAACATGATTGATGGTATGGTGACAAATCTTTATACAATCTGCACCAAAGAAGCATTGATATTTCCTTATTTTGAGAACCAAAAACTAGTTGGTGTGTCAATTGCTGGTTATGTAATTGACCGACAACGCGATATGATTAAAATTCATTTAGATGAAATAGATCAATCTCAGGATATCGATACTGCATATTGGTTTCCCTATCAAGCGATGTACGCATCTGAAGATGGAAGTGGTTTTTATTGTATGCCAGAGCTAAATGACCGTGTACGTGCTACTTTTCCAAATTCAAATGAGAAGTATACATATGCAATTAGTTCAGTAAGTACTTATCTTCAAGATCAAGATGGAAAAGATCGGATGGAAAATCCTGATATTCGGTGGTTGCGAAATCCAGAAGGCATGGAAGTAGTTTTGCATCCAGATAAAATTGTTATTTCTGCAAATGAAGAATCACAAATTATATTAATGGATACAGGTGAAATTTTAATTTATGGTAGCAAAGAAGTTAAAATGAGATCTGATGAGGATATTGCTATTTTTGCTGAAAAGAATTTGTATTTATATGCTAAGGAGACTGTCTCGATTCGAAGCCAAAAAGGCAGCAATATTAGTATGGATACAAGTGGAGTTACATTGATTGAAGGCAAGGAAGTATTCACCAATTAGAAGGATATTGTATGAGTAAAGAAATGCTATTAAAAGATATTAAAGAGGCACTTCCCATTCTGCTTTTAGACTACTCTTTGAATACTTTCGAAAAATGTATTCAAAATAGATCGATTTTATTAGAGCGAATGGAACAAGCATTAATTGATTTGCTAAATCAACTTGTTGTATTACAAAAAAATGGAAAAATGCTAGATTTGACATATATCTGCTTTCAAATATTACGTGTTGAAGTAGTAAATAAAACGTATGAATGTCAAATAGCAGCTTATAATAAACAGTGGTATCTTGAGAGTAACCCTGTCAATGTACGTTTTGATGGGTATGAATTTTTTACAGCTTTTGAAATTTTGGATCAATCAATTCAAGAAATTATTCATCCGTTTCTTTATGCTCGTCATCAATCCATATCTGATTATTATGTGCAAGATTCGATACAACTTGCATCAGATTTTTTGATTTGTTTTGTTTCGAGAGCTATTCAAAACATCATGCAATTAAACATATTTAAAGAACTTTACATTGAACATGAGTTATCTTTTTTTGTTGGTTTATATGAAGAACAATCTACCATGGTTTATACACATACAAATGAATTTTCAAAAAACAACGAAGCATTAAAACAACTTTTAAATAATGTTGATGTTGCGGAGAAAGAACTTATTCATATTAATTGTTCTCGTTCTAATTTTATTTCTGATAACATAAAAAAAATAAATTTAACTTTTAGTAATTTATCAAACAGCTATATTCAAAATTGTGATCTATCACTTGTATCACTTATAAATGCAAATTGTTCGAATATTTCTCTCATTGAATCATACGGAGATGGACTATTACTTCATGATGCAAATTTTTTAAATGCGAATTTGCAATCTGATTTTTTCTTAGGATGTGATGCAAGTATTAAACCACCAGAGAATGGAAGACTTTTTCCTGTTGGATTATTAGGTGCAAACTTTCAATATGCCAATTTAAGTAACACTATTTTCAAAAGTAGTAATTTAGCAGGAGCTGATTTTCGAAATGCAATTCTTACAGCTGAAACAGAATTTTCAGATTGTATTTTAGATAATTGTTCTTTTGATAAAAATATCCAAAATGTAATTAATTTAAGTGAAGAACAAAAAGAAAATATTATGTGGTGTCCATAAAAAGGAGGTTGGCGAATATTCAATATTTTCGTATGATTACAAATGCATCGGAGGAAAATGAAGGAATGTTATTTGTAAAACCAAATCAAGTTAATGAACCATCTGTTCGATTTAATCAAGTCGATGCTGATAAAATTCAAAAAACTAGTTTAATGAATGTTTATAAAAAACCAGATCAAGTTTTTCTAGATTTTTATGATAAACCCACATTTTTTGTATCTGATAAACTCAAAAAGTTATTCGAACAGTATGATGAAAGCATTATCTTTAAATGCCTTGTTTTTTCAGACATTATTTCTAGAGCACAAGACATTTATTGGGTTATGATTCCAACACAAGAAGAGTGTATTTCTATCTTGAGTGTAGACCAAAACGCATTGTTAAAAATAGATCAATCACGAATTCATGAAAAAGATATTTTTCAAGTTGATAAAGAGGTATGCACTGATTTAATAGTTTCGTTATCAGTTGTTGAAAGTATTTTAAGAAGAAACTTTGTTGGTGTAAAATTTATTCCCGTTTTAGGTGAATAATGATAGGAGAAAGCCATGAATAATAAATTACCACCTACTGGAGCAACATCTTTGATTACAATCGCATCGCCCACCGTAAAAATTCAATCTGATATTGGTACAAAAACTAGAGTTCCCGCTGATGAATATGCAGTACATGGAGCACGAATTATTTGCTCATATGGTTCAGAAATCGGCTTTTTTATGTTGGATAAAAGTCATGGAGTATATATCAAAGGAAAAGCGCAAATCTGTCGAGGGGATTATAAAAATAGTTATGCTCGAGGTCTTGGCAATTGTATAGCTGCTTCAACTGGTCTTAGAAAGGCTGAAGAAGCGAATATTGATGCAATTCATGACTATAAAAATCAATTAGCAGATCAAGAAAAAGCAGAACAAGAAAAATATAATAAAATGAGTGATAAAAATAAAAAGAAACAAGACCAAAAAGAAGCTGACTTAAACGAGCAACGTGAAAAATTGTCAAAACTGCAAGCTGATTTAGCAGCACGTGGATTTGATATCAATGAATTTGAACAAGCACGTGCAAACTATAGAATGGAACATGCAACGGTTGCTAATCCATCTTCTGCTCCATCTGGATATAACAATGTTAATGATTTAAGCTCTAGTCAATATGGACAAATGATAACTAATCTTAACGATCATGAAGGAGCAGAGGCAGCTCAGTTATTAGAAGAATGGATATCAAACCCTAATAAATTTTCGAAGCCTCTTGAATCATCCGATATAGAGATTCCAGCTGATGGTTCATTGATGAGATCATATATTTCGAATCCAGCGTCTCTTAATGATGTAATCCAAGGAACAGATGCATCTAATTGGCAAAATATTCAGATTGCTAGTTGTAATCCAAATTTTTTAAATCCATGGACATATACCAAAAACAGAACAAAGGTTAAATATGATTCGGGAGCTATGTACTCAGCAATGATGAGTGCAAAATCTGATTTAGATGAAGCTGTAACTATATCATCGCAGCTTACTTGCCAACGTGGTGGCATTATCAGTATTGTTTTGAGTAATCAACAGGAATTTAGCTTATAAAGGACATAAGAATGAATTATTATTATGAACATAACGATATAAAGATAGAAATTTCATATCAAATAAGTCAAATCGTGAATTTTGAAATCACAGAGGTACAAAATCAATACTCTGTTCTCCAGATAGAATTTATTGCTAATGAACAAGAAAAACAAAAATTGTTTTTATCAACAAACGAAAAACATTTTATTCGCATGCAATATTTTAATGATGAACAAATGGAATCGTTGTTTTATGGAACGCTTCAAGATATTAAATGCAAACAAGAAAATGATGGCTATCATGTAGTATGTGAATTTGCATCATCACTGATCGCTTTGGATATTAAAAAAAAATCACGCACATTTCAAGACCTTAATTTAACATATTTTGATGTGATTAAACGAGTAATGGCTGATTATCCAAATGCATCATGTCTTGATACAATTACAATGAATAAAAAAATCCCATGTTTATTAGTACAATATAAAGAAACTGATTTGGAATTCCTACAAAGAATCGCTAGTCATTTTAATGCTTTCATTATTGATAATCCCAAAAATGATTCAATTCAATTTTATTTTGGACGTTCAAGTCAAAAAAATCAAGAAACTAAATTTCACAACTATACTGCCGGCAAACAATTAGATGCTTACATTGAATCAATCTGTAATTTTCATACTAATTATTCAGAACAAGATATTTCAAATTATACATTTGAAACATACGATATATTATCATTAGGTGATACATTATCATATCAAAATCAACAATATGTAATTAAAAGTGTTAAGCGTCATATTCATAATAGTTTGTGTAAACATTTTTATACAATTATCAAATTATCGGGAAACAAAGCCAATTATCAAGAAAACAGTCATATTATTGGTATTCAATTAAGTGGTATGATCAAAGAAATTCATCGTAATACAGCACGAATTCACTTTGATATTGACCAGACTTATGATAATAATGCAAATAATGTATTCATTCCTTATTCTGGTGGTATCAATAATGAGGTTGGTTATCATATGCCCAAATTGGGTAGCCATGTTTATACATATTTCCCCAATGGTTTTGAAGCAAATGCAATTTTATCAGGATCCATTCGTAGGGGAAAAACGGGGAGAAATCGACGAGTGGCAGGCCAGCATCGCATGCAAGATACAAGAGAAAAGCATTTGCGCAATGAATTTGACAAGGAATTAACACTCAACCCAGGCTTCTTAGAATTTACAACAGGTAAGACAGGCATCATTGTTCATATGACAGGTGATGGTCATATAGATATTGCCGCAAAAACAATGTTAAATATTCTCGCTTTAGAAAATGTGCGTATTGGACAGTACGATTCACCAGACGGCACAGTAAATGAACCAACAAAAAATATTACATTAAACGCAAAAGAGAATGTATTTATTTGGCGTGGCCCAATAGAATTAGCAGGTGCTACACATATAACGATTTTAGAAGAAGATGCTATTTTTCAAGCTTTTAATCATGTTTATTTACAAGCAGCGCTTAAAAGTGATCCGCTTAAAAACCAAAATCCATTTACCAATCATCTTCCATCAAATAGTTTATATTCCAATATATTTACCACAGGTATGAATCAAAGCTATGAACAACAAATTGCTCAAAATGAAGAAAATGCGGCATTGGTTCGAAGTTCGGTAGTGGATGCCCAAGATGCGCAAAAGAAAAAATTAGAACATGATGCCAATATGAAGATCGTTAATGGTATAGGCTGGATTCTTGTAGGTATTACTATTGTCGTTATAGTTGTTGCTACTGGAGGAGCAGCAGCTCCAGCGGTTGTCGCAATTGCTGCTGCAGGAGCTTCTGGTAGTACGCTTTACGGAATAGGCGAAATGTCAGAGGGTATTGATCAACGCTTAAAACAATTAGATGGGAATTATTCTACCGAAGAACTTGTGAATATTATTAAAGAATGGATGCCTGAAGATATATATGAACTGTTGCCTTTACTAGCTGTATTGGGGTTAGTAGTGGCTACAGGTGGCGTAGCTACTCTTCCAGCAATTGCTAATGGTGCATCTTTTGGCATAATGGGTTTAGCAATAGCTGATTTATTTAGTGGTAATCGCTCATCACTTGCTGAATATGCTCGTGCAGCTTTACTAGGGGGTATCAGTGGCGGTTTTATGAATCAAGTTTCACAAGTTGTAAAAAATCTTTCCTGTCCTGTTGGAAAGTTTATCACTATGGCTACGTCGCAATTTGCATTTAATACAGCTATGAGTATGATTAATGATGAAACTTTGAATACTCAAACAATATTTAAAAATATCCTTTCAAGTGTTTTAGGCAGTGTGCCTGGAGTAGCGTCTGTTTTAAGCAAGCTGCCTATACCTGGGTTAGCAAAATTTGCAAATACAAAAATAGGTAAAGTTATCATAGCTGGATTGCAAGCGGGAGCTGGCAATGCATTAAGTCAGGGATTATTAACCGGAGAAATTAGTCTAGATCAAGTAATTCAAGCGGGCATTATGGGTGCTATAACAGAATCATTTACAAATGCAGCTGAACCAATTAATGCAGTATATGGCTATTTTTATCACTATGCTACTGATATAATGATTGCAAGTTTGGGATTTGATTTTATAATTAAACGAAAATATAATTCCACTAATTTTCGTTTAAATAAAATGGGTCAAGGTTGGTCGATAAATACCAACTCTAATTTAGTTATTGAAAATGATTTAGCTTTTTGGATGGGACCTGATGGCGAAACATTTTTGTTTGCTAAAAACAAGGATCGTTGGGAAATTTATCCAAATCAAAAAGGTTATTCTTTGAGTGAGCTCACTAATGAAGGTCTTTTTGTAGTTGATACACCTGCTAAGTTACGATACTATTATGATCAATATGGTCGATTAGCATCAATCAAAGATCGAAATCATCATGAACAATCCTTTTATTATCAGGGAAGTACTTCTTATATTCACTATATTGAGAGTCCAAGTAAAAACCGACTTTATTTTGAATATGAAAATGATTTAATTCGCTATATTCATACAGAAGATAAATCACTTACAATGGAATATCAATATGAAAACAACCTTTTGTCTAAGGTGATTGGTATTAATGGTGGTATTACAAAGTATCGTTATGATGAAAATGGATTTCTTGTCAGCATAACGGATACTATGGATCAAGAATATGTCTCTACTCAATATGATGAAAATGGTAGAGCAATTTACCAGCGTTATTTTGAAGATGGCGAAGTAGCCTTAGAATATGATGATCAAAAAAGATGTACTTATTTTCACAATATTCTCAAAAATAGTCATGAAATCTATTATTATGATGATCAGAAAAATTTAATCAGGCATGTTTACAATGATCAAACTTTCTCTGAACATACTTATACTGAATCACCTTATTTACTTATGAGTTCTACTCAGGATCGCAATGGTAATAAAACTTGTTATGAATATGATTTAAGTGGAAATAATACTCGTATCATTTATGCCGATAACACCATTGAAGAACGTAGTTTTAATGCATTAGGAAATTGCACAGCATATTGGATAAACAACAGTTTAAAAATGGAATACCAATATGATCAATATGAAAATGTTACTGAGATTACCAACCATATCAATGCTGGTACAGTTGCCAAACATCAGTATTCTTACGATGATCTAGGCAGAGTTATTCGCTACCAAAATCCATTAGAAAATCAATTTGATTTTTCATATGGAAATCCAGCACAAAATAAGCCAACTATTATTCAAAACTCAAATCAAGATTTAACCTATTTTGAGTATGATGAGTTTCAACGTTGTATTCAGAAAAGAACGGCTGATTCGATTGAACAATATGAATATACCAAAAATAATGATCTTAAAAAGATTGTTTATGCTGATGGCACACAAAGTGAAAATCAATATAATTTAGAAGGGTTACTTGAATATTATATTCCACCAAATGCTTTTGCCAATATAAATCATTCTTCGGCAAACACTTTATACGGCTATCAATATAAGTATTCTATGAATAATATTCTAACTAAAACCATTGATCCATTGGATAATATTATTGCCCGCAAAGTAAGCGATATTGACGAAATTATAAAAGAAATTAATCCTAATACCTTTCAAATTCATCAAGATGATGGTATTGGCACCACTTTTGACTATGATGCTGACTCGCGACTCATCCGCACACATTATGCTAATCACGGCATTTTACGTGAAAAATATGATGGTGTCGGGAATAAAATTGAAATGATTACACCTGAATTTTATCATGTTGAAACAGATGATGGTGATGGCATTCATTATGAATATGATAATCGAAATCGCATTACATATATTCGAAATCATAATGGTGATGTTTTAAAGCATTATGAATATAATGCAACAGGGCAAATTATTTTAGAAATGAATGCAAACGGATATATCTCTGAGTATCAATATGGCATTCATTATGAGTATAATACTGCGGGATGGTTAACAAAAACATGGACTCCAAAACAATATGCTGATGATCAGAAAACGATTTTATACAGTGTTGTTTGTTATGATTATGATTGTATGGGCAACTTGCTTTATAAAAAAGAGAGTGATCAGTATACTGAGTTAAATCAATTGCCTCAATGGACACTCGAAATTCAGTATCATTATGATTCCATGAACCAGGTAATTCAGATCAGTGACAATAACGGTTCTGAAATTCAATATCAGTATAATGAATTCGGAAAATTGATAGAAGAAAAAAGGAAAATTAATGATCAAAAATGGGAAGTGATTTGTTATGAATATGATATTGTTCAACAATTAGTAGCTGAAATTCATAAAATTGATCATGATGACACCGATGAAAATATTGATTCAATTTATACAAAATATCTTTATGATGCCAATGGAAATATGATTGAAAAAAGATATTCAGATGAATATCGTGAAAGCTATACGTATAATCGTGCCAATCAATTGATTCAAAAAATTCGAAAAGCTGATGATTTCTCTGCAACTGAAATATTTCAATATGATAAAAGTGGAAATGTGATTGCATATATCGACAAAGAAGGCAATTCAACAGCATTTCATTACGATTTATGCAATCGTATTCAAACACAAACCAACCCAGACGAGGGCATTGTTGGATATTTTTATACACTCAATGGGCAAGAAAAAAAGAAAATATTACCTGAACAATATCATCAAAATAACATAGATGCAGATGGATTTAAAACAAGTTATGATCTATTAGGTCGTATTACACAAAAACACAACAATTTAAATGAGTTAATTGAAGAGAATAAATATGATTTAGATGGAAATCTAATCCAACAAAAAAATGCAATTGGTATTCAAACTCATTATGCCTATGATATTGGCAATCGTCTTATTACAATTGAAACACCTACAGCACTCACGGCTGAATATGCTCAACAAAGCTTTCAGTATGATGCTCGAGATAATCGAGTTTCACAATGTGATGGAGAAGGAAAAGAAACGCATTTTACACTCGATTCTTGGGGACGTGTTATTGTTGTACGTAAACCAAATGGAACAAATGAACGTTATGAATATGATTTTGCAGGTAATGTTCAAATGACGATTGATGGAAATGGAAATAGTATTGAGTATATTTACAATAGCATCAATCGCCTAAAAGAAGTAATCGATCAAAAAGGGGTCTCTGAATATTATTGGTATGATCAACATGGACATATGTCGAAATATCAAGATCGAAATGGTGTTGTTATTCATTATAAACACGATATTGATGGTAATTTACTCTCGCGAATTTGTCCTGATAATCCAACTATCAATGAATCCTATGTATATTCACCAAACCAACGAGTTTTACAAGCGAAAAACAATTTGTTTGAGTATCATTATTCATATGATGTAATGGGAAATCAGATTGCCAAAAAAGATCAAAATGGTAAAATTCTCTTAGAACAATCTTTTAATCTCAATGGAGATTTGCAAAAAATTATCGATGCTTCTGGTAACCAGACTTTATACCAAACCGATAATATGGGCAAAGTTCAAAATATTTTCAATAATGAGCAGTTGATTGCAAAATATCACTATGCTAAAAATACTCAAATTAGCAAAATTACATATGCTAATGGCTACAATGCTCAATATAATTATGGTATAGATGGCAATGTCGATCAGTATACATTGATCAATGCGCAAAATCAGACTATTGCGAAGGAACAGTATGAATACGACCGAAACCACAATAAAGTTAAAACAATACTTGACTCTGGATCGATTCTCTACGAATATGATCCAGTTGAACAATTAAAGAAAGTTGCTTATAATAAGAATAATACGACTCAAATTGAATCCTTTTCTTATGATGGAGTTGGGAATCGAACAGAACATATTGTTGAATTTGCAGAACTACGCGAGAAACAAAAAACTAAATATTCTTATAATGAGCAAAATCGTCTTAAAAAGATGTCTTCACCAAGCGATATTGTACACTTTACGTATGATAAACAGGGAAATTTATTACAAGAAAAAGGTGAGTTGCATTGCGTTGAATACCAATATGATGCATTTAATCGAACAACATCTTGGCATAATTCATCTGGAATTGAGCAGTACAATGCATACGATCCACTTGGCTTACGCGTAGAGAAAACCATTCAAAAAGATGATAGTATAAAAACAGAGCGGTATTTATTTTCGGGAATGAATATGATTGCTCAATTGGGTTCCAATAATAATGTAATGCATCAGGAAATTCGTGCAAATAATCGCTTATTGGGCAAAACACAGGGTGAGCAGACCTATTTCTATCACCAAGATGATCATGGCGATATTCGCCATATTAGCAGTCATAACGGCGATATTGTAAACTCGTATCAATACGATGCATTCGGTAATTTCCAATCTCGTCGTGAAACGATTGACAATCTATTTGGTTATGCTGGAGAGCAACATGATTTCGAAAGCAACCAAGTCTATCTGCGAGCACGCTATTATGCATCCAAAACTGGTCGTTTTACACAAGAAGATGTTTATCGTGGAGACGGACTCAATCTTTACGCTTACGTTCAAAATAACCCTGTTAAATGGATTGATCCGAGTGGTTTATTACGTGACTATACTAATAAACCGCCTAATTCTTGGCCAGCTGGTCGTGATATTATAAATTCTGCTACTGGTTCTCCCAACTTACCCACAAGCAAAGACACACCAAGTATTGCTGATTGGTATGATAATTTAACTATTGACCAAGCTAATCAAATAGCAGAAACGTCATTAGGTCGACAAACAGTAGGTAATAATCTTCGTGGAAGTGGCGGTGGATATCATGAATGGTATCCAGTATCACAAGCAAATATATTTAAACAATGGGGTGTATCAGCAAATGAAATTATGTATGATAATGTGCAAAGAACTAGTGATGTTTCTTTTGTAAATATTCCTGATCCAAATAATCCTCAAATATCTGATAGTGCAGTTCATGGTGGTGGTAGTGCTTCTGCAAATGCACATAATATGTTAATTAATAAAGTACAAGAAATTCATAATGATCCCAATATACCAATGGATCAAAAACAAGCAGCTTACGATGCATGGCTTGATGAGTTTGGGGATGATTATGTTGAAGGTGGAAAAGAAAATATGAGATGTTCAAGATCCAGATAATAATAATCAACGAGGAGGAATTTATGAATAGAGAGGTTATATGGGGAAGATTTCATAGCGATTTTGATGAAAAGCCAAATGCTGCAATTTTTATAGGACAATGTCCTTCCAGAGAACTGTTAAATGATTACTTAGCTCTTAATACAGAAGAACTAGTCAATGAAAATGATTGTATTAATTTTGAATTTGGTTTAGATTTTCAGCAAGATTTTTATCATCCGGATTTTATTACAACAAACGTAATAAACAACGGTGTTATAACTCAAAACAGCAATATCTTATTTTCTGATTATTTACCATTATCAATTAAAACCTTAATTGATAATGATTATCCAAATAAACTTCCTATGAAAGCAAATGCATTTATTTGTATGTTTAAATTAAAATATATGGGTCATATAAGAAAAGTTTGTAATCCAACATATGGAACATTTGAATTTTTAGGTAATTTCTTTTATGACGGTTTTTTTATTCAATAATTACAAGATTGGAGTATATCAATGAACTACTTTGAACTTGAATCCGTATTTGATTTTTATAAACCAAACTATATTTCGCTATTTGTTGGCGAAACTTCTTCTCAATTGGATCTAAATGATTATTTGAAAATTGACAAAGGCATGCTAGAGCAAAATGCAATCCATTCCGAAATTAGCATGGATTTTCAATTCCAAAGATATTTAAATTATGAATTAGGAAGAACACAAAATGGAGAAAACACAAAAAATTTGCAAACTGTTTTAAAAGAAAATAATATTCAATTAATCGATGAAACGATGGATCAAATCATAGAAACCGAAATTTCAATTGACTATAATTCATTCATTCTTTTATATGATTTTGACTATAAAGGACATGTTAAAATCGTTGATAGGCCATATCGTGGCACATTTGAATATGTTGGCAGTTGGTTAACATGGGAAGACGAAGATTATTAATAAATTATAAAATTAACAGTAATAAAAGCGCATTGATAGTATCGTTTATCAATGCGCTTTTATTACTGTTAAGATATTGTTTGTAAAAATATGATCCAATATCTTATTCATCAACCAAGTTGTATAATTCGTTGATGATAAGCATGTAAATCAAAAAGCATGAAACGATAATGCAATAAAAAAGTATAAACTAATTGTCTATATTGGGTGTCTGTCTCCAGATGATCAACATATAAATTTTCTTCTCATAATCGGGTATGATATTGATTGCATAATTTTGGGCGATGTAAAAACAGGTGCGATATTCTCTTAAATATCCCAATGTTAAAAGCAGTTTATCTTCAAGCGATATTTTGCTTTTATGCCCACCTTTCTTGCGCTTTTCTGCTTCTGCTTTTTTCAATATTTGATTAAAAGTTTGACGTTTCACTCCTGTTAATCTTCTAAAGTCTACGTCGCTTAAATGTTTTGTTTTTTCGTATCTCATTTCTTTCTTTTACCATTTTTTCGGTTGCGCAGGAAGTCTATTTAATGAATCTTTTTAAATTCATCATCAATTATTACCTTTATTTCTTGATTTTCTTGCATAAAAGAAACTTTTCTGAATTTTAATAAATATCTAAATACTATTATAAAAAACATAATAATAGAAAAAATGAACAAACTTATTTATACTATTGATAAAATCTACTATTATTCAACTTTAAAGATGCTTTTCAATACAATATTAAATAATAGCTACAATTCTCAACAATAGTATTATAAGGCAAAGTTATCTAGTTTGTAAACAATTTTAAATGTGAAGCAAATTTCAGTCAAGCGATGGGAACATACAGTCTCAAAATAATAAATATGTTCGTATAAATGGATGGAAAAGAATAGATGAATAGGAAAAAAGGCAGATTATATAAGGGTTTATTACTTTTTGCAACATTGCGCATAATAATGATTTTACGTAGGGTTGCTACACTGCCAACCTCCCTAAAATCGGAAGGTTGACTCTTTCAATTGCGAATCCATTTTTAGTTTCACGATAGTATATTCGTATTCTATCTCCGCTCTATTGATTTCGGTAAAATTCAACATTATATCAATTCGACAAAAATATAACATGATGATAATCTGTAATTATCTAAAATGTTCTCTATACACAACAGAACAAAATGAAAGGAATTACAGAATGAAAAAAACACTTGCATTATTTTTATCTATTGGTATGCTGTGTACATCCGTTATACCTGCTTTTGCAACTGACGATCCAGTTCCTATTACAAGCAGAGCAAGAATTACATCGGGGAAGTTTACAGATTTTTTTCCTGATCTAAACTTAGCAACGTCTATTGCAGGACAATTAGGAAAAAAATCATCTGACCAAACAACAGCTCAAGAACTCTCTAAAATCACAACTTTATATATTAAAAATTTAGCGATTGAAGATATAACAGGAATAAGCTATCTTCCAAATTTGCAAGAATTATGCATATGGAACCACAAAATTAAAGTTGTGACTGAAGAACTTGGAACATTAAGCAAACTTCATTGGCTTGACCTTATGGGGGGTACCATTACCAAATTACCAAATAGTTTGGGTAATTTGAAAACTTTACGATATGCTCATTTGGCTAATAATATGCTAACAACCGTTCCTGATAGTGTAAGTGGTTTATCAAGTTTAGTCCATATGGATATTGGAGAAAACCCATTGACTCAATTACCACAAGGAGCTATTCAGCTTTTAAAAGCAAATAAACTTTCTATTAATGCAAGAAGGAGATATGTAACCGATTACAACGGTATGACTTATTCTAGCATGAACACTACAATTGAAGCGAAAGAATTTGATATAGCAGATGCGTTAACAATAGAAGATGTTCTACCAAAACTATTTCTTGACCTAGATCAAGCTTTTAATTTAAAAACAAATGATATTCAAGGAACAATTACATTAACAGATGATAAAGTAGGTATTCAAACATTAGCATTAAAAGATGTTTTGAATAATCCAAATATCATGATAAATATTTTAAAACAAGGTGGTAAATATGATGTTGTTGTTGAAACACCGGCGCGTCCAGCAACAACGATAGACTTATATCCATATGGTGTTCGTCATACAATCGGAATCGCAAATGCTTCTTCTCAAAAGATATTCTATACAATCAATATGGTACCTGATAACCGACACAATGTAACGGTGATTACACGTTATTTGGATGGTGCTCTTCCAGATGAAACAAAAACATATTTGGTCGCAGATGGAGATACGTTTAGTGAAAACTTCGACCTTTTAGATGGATATGAGCTTTATAATTCTAAATTGCGTAGTCAACCCATTTTCAATGTTAATATGAATTCAAAAGTTGTTTCTTTGGACTCGGTAGATAAAGATTATACCATTGAACTGGAATTTGATAAAATGGAGTACAAAGTTAAAGTTACAACAGAATTTCCGGACGGACAGTACCCAAATACCAGTAATACATATTGGGAAAAACACGGGGATAATTTTGTTCAAGTAATTAAAATTCCAGAGAATTATCGAATAACAAATTTAGATCAACTTCCTTCAGATGTCCAGTTTGATTCAAGCAGTAATACAATTATCATTTCAAATATTAAGAAAAATTATGATATTAAATTAATAATAGAAAAACAAACATATCAAGTTACTGTTAATATTATTGGATATGAGAATGAGAAAGATAATACTATAAATACATATGAAGTTGTACATGGAGATTCACTATCGGTTCCATTCGTCTATGATACTGATAATTATCGAATTAAAGACATTACATTTGATGCGAATGGTGTTTCTGTAAACCGAAGCAATCAATTGATTACCATTGATAGTGTAACAGGTAATATTGTAATAACAATTACATTACGATAAAATAAATTAACAGTTGTTTTTCCTTTCTTTTTTGTATATACTAAGTATATACAAAAAAGAAAGGATGGTTTATGATGAAAACGACGATTGCAAAATGGGGAAATTCCCAAGGCATAAGAATTCCCAAAAAATTTCTTGAGGCAGCCAATTTAAGCAACAATGACCCTGTGGAAATAACAATAGAAGATAACACCATTATTTTAAAAAAGGCAACTACACTCGCAAAACAATCGATTGAGGAGCGTTTTATAGGATTCACGGATGAATATAATGCAATTGAAATCGACTGGGGCGGTCCAATAGGAAAAGAAGTATGGTAAATCAAGGCGATATCATTGCAATTAATTTTAGCCCTCAAAGTGGTCACGAACAAGCAGGATATAGGCCTGCCGTTGTTGTTAGCAACAATTTCTTTAACACAAAAACGAAACTAGCGATTGTTTGTCCGATTACAAACACAAATAACGCTTTCCCTTTGCACATACCGCTCGATGAACGAACCAAAACAACAGGCGTTGTTTTGTGTGAGCATATTCGAACAATCGATGTGTATTCACGAAACTATAAACCAATCGAATCACTACCCGACGATTTATTAAACGAAATTATCGCTATCGTTTTTTCTGAAATCGAAAGATAATTTATGGAACGATTTTACAAAAAGACTTGATAATCTATCAGGTCTTTTTTGTTACCCAAGGAAAGGATAAACCATGCTCATTACATTAAATTTATACGATGAAAACAATGAAGTCATCAAAACATTTGAAATCAGTCGCATTAGCTGGAAAGTGCAAGAAGTTGCACTTGATATTTGGCAACGCCTTATCTAGGACGCACAAAACATACACAAAGAGCAAAATCGTTCGCGTTTTATCAAAAAACTATCCGCTCATTGCACAAAAAGCAACTAACGGATGGTCA
>JBANCY010000695.1:0-22485 GCA_037040045.1 Phorticella flavipennis | reverse complement strand
ATATATATATATATATATATATATATATATATATATATATATCCCTCTTCTTCCTGAAAATTGTAAATAATAATATGCATTTCTTTGGCTTATGAAATGAATTTTTTTTATTGAAATTCGTCTTGGACATTTAGCTAAAAGTCCTTAATCAGTTCTGAAATTTTCACTACGATTGCACCATAAGCTTTACAGATATTAATGGAAAATCAGCTTGTCAAGAACGTCCGATTGCAACCCGAAAATTTTAAGATATTATCTTGAAATTTGGTATGTCTATCTAGGTTTATTTTCTTAAACTATTCTAAAAATTTCCTTACAATTGCCCATAACATTATACGAATATATTTAAGAAAAGTTATGTCGTATTATGTAACAAAAAAAGACTGTAAAATACCAAAATTTCTATACAAATTATTTAAGGTCTCTTCAACCTTTGTGCAACAATTCGGTTATTCCGACAATAAACAACAATAAGGCTTTGAAAGTCAAGGCTAACAGTCAATTATAATAAAGAAGCCTCACATGACAAGGAGACGAAGGGGGCCGATTCACTCACATGCTCGAACCAGAGTTCGTTGACTCTCGTATCCTTGCTAAGGGGCTGAGCTTATGATTTACATATAGAAACATACAGAATCTGGCTTTGTAATAAAATTATATAAATAGAAGTTTATATACATAAAATTTCTTTGCCGTATCGAACTCGAATCTGAAGCGCTCAGAGTATTTGGCTCTGATATGATATATACTATATGATATGATAGCGCTGAGATCGTGTTATATGAAATTTTATAGACACATTATTTGGTTCCGATGTGAATGGAATTCCATACCAAATTTGGTAATTGTAGCTCAAATAGATCCTGAGATACAAACTGTTAAAGCGTTAAAATATATAATATAATAGCGCTGAGTGCGCTTTATATGAAATTTTATAGATACATTATTTGGCTCTGATGTGTATAGTACTATATATCAAATTTGATTATTGTGGCTCGAACAAATCCTGAGATTCAAGCCATCAATGTGGTAATATATCATATGATGGCGCTGAGAGCATATATATACAATTTTATAGGCACTTTATTCGGGTCTGATGAATATAGAACTACGTCCTGAATTTGATAATTATAGCTCCAATAGATCCTGGGATTCAAGCTATCGATGAGCTGATACATGATATGCTAACGCTGAGAGTGTGATATATATAATTTTATAGAGTCAATTTTTGGTTCTGATGTGTATAGAACTACATACAAAATTTGATAATTCTTGCTTTAACAGATCCCGAAATTCGGAGATTTGGATATAGAAAAGTACAGAAAAGAATGGCTATAAAAGAAATCGGCAAAAATAATAAATGTGGTTCAAATTTTAAGAATTTTCAATTAATAAAAACATTCAATAATGTCCAAACGTTTTTTATTTTGAGTGAAAAAATAATGTATTACTTTATCCCCAGGGTAAACCATATTTTCTCCTGCTCATTACATACGTTAATATTTTGTGATTTGGTAGCTAAGTAAGTTTTTCATATACTTTGATAGGTTTGCCTGGACTTTGGGCGTTCTAGGAGTCTGTCCAAAAAAACAAAACCCGCTGGAAGGATGCAAAGGATGCTGCAAGCTGTACGCAGAGTGGTCTACTCTCTCTCTCTCTCTCTCTCTCTCTCTGTCACTCACAGGCGTTTGCAGCACTTCTCTCTCTCTCTCTCTCTCTCTTTGGCTATGTATATGTACATATGTGTGCTTGTGTGTGTGTGTGGGAGTGTGGGTGTATGGGTGTGTGTGTATGGGTGTGTGTGTATGGGTGTGTGTCCTTTTTGTGCGCTGTTTTGGGCTGGCAATGGCAATGGCTGCTGCGCTGCCCAGGATACATACGAGAGTTGCGAATACATATATGAGGCCAGGCTGCTTGTTATGTATATGTATATGTATACATATGTGTATATATATATGTATATATATGTATGTATGTGTGTGTGTATAATTGAGTATCAGTTTAGTGTCTGTGGACGAGCAGGAGCTGTAGCCGGAGAAGAGCGACGACTGCGACTGAAGGCAGCCAAAGTTTTATTAATGTGGGTGGCGGGCGCCCGGTCGATGGGGTTCCTTTTTGTTGATTTAGCTGCCAATGTGTGCGTGTGTGTGTGTGTGTGTTGGGGGTGTGGGAGGTTTTGGAGGGTTCTGGGGGATTCTGGGGGCTTTGGGTAGTCGTAGCCAACGGCTCCTTTTGGTGACTCGACTCGCGCATTGTCTCATTTATCATGTGCACACACACGTCCTGGACAGAATGAACAGCGGGCGGATCAGGACAAGTGAGTGGGGGTGGGAGTGTGTGGGTGTTGCAGAAGGGTGTGGCAGGATTGGGCGCGGGGGTGTTGGGCACTGGCAGTGTATGCTATCAGTGCCATTTGGAATAGCAAGTGGAACCCAAATGTTGCCTGGGAACCGATTGCCAACATCAATATACATATACATTGGAGTATATATATACACACATGTGTGTGTGTTTGGGTGGTGTTGTGTGTGTGTGTGCGCAGGTAAGGTTAGGGTTGGGGTTGGGGTTTGGGTTGGAGTCTGAGTTTTGGGTTCACAAAGTTTATCTTTTCAATTTCGTGACTTGCGTGCGGCTGGCAACTCTGCCTTCAATTTGATGTATATGTATGTGTATATAGGCATGTGTGTGTTGTGTGTGTGTGTGTATCTGTGTGTGTTGTGTGTGTGTGTGTGTGTGTGTGCGTGTGTGGGCTAATGTACTTGTGTACTAGTTGGATTAGGGTTGCTCTGCCTGGAGTACATTTACGTGTATTTGCGCTCTGTCGCCATCGCCATTGCAGTCGCTGTCGCTGTCGGCGTCGCTGTCGCTGCCGACGTCAACGTCAACGTCACAGTTGCGTCGGACAGCGTCCATATCAATCATTTGAAAGCTTCGCCCGCCTCCAGCTCAAGCGGCTGGGCGTGGCTGTGGCCTGATTTCATTTCAATTTACAATAGACGCATACGTCGAGCGTGTCTATCAAAGCAGCGTCGTGTCTGCAATTTGATAAATGATAAACATGCTAAATCTATCGATAAACAAGCTTTAGTAAATTAAATTGGCAACGCTGTGGGGGCATTTACACACAACAACAACAAAGATATTGCCATAAAACACACATACAACATGTACATGTATAAGGAATAGAACAATTTCTTAATAAATTCATTTCGATACTTATCGATAGCTGCTTAAACTGCTAAAACTCGCTTTTGTAAGCAATTCTAGTTAGTTAAGTCAATCGTAATTAATAAACGTGTCAATATATAACGTGTTCCATAAGCCTTTCTGCCATTATATGAGTTCGATAATTAATCGATAGCTATCTAATCTGCACAAAGTTGATTTTTCAATAAATTTTTTGAATATTTTTAATATTAGTCCAACTAGCCATTGTAAAGTATGATTCACAGCCATTTGTGTACTTTATATGAGCTCGATAGCTTATCGATAACTACATAGACTGCTCAAAGCTCATATTCCAAGAATATCCCTTTTTGTTGTTAATGGAATCAATTTTAACAAACACAGTAAAGCAAGTTATGCCTTGAGTATAGACATTAGGAGTTACACCATCAGTTCGATAACTATTCGATATATTTAGCTGAACATCGAATTTTAATAGTCGGTTGAATACAAATTGATATAATGCTATTACTGATGGCTAAGCACACTAATTAATAATGAATAATCGATATTTTATCGATTGCTTATTGATTAATTACCAAGCATTATCAAGCATTTGTCTTGGGTATAGACTAGTTCCCCATAAGTTTCTATAGCTATTCGATACATCTGAGGTTGGAGCATACTAAATTATAACGAATAATCGATATTTTATCGATTGATTAGCTATCGATTAGTTATTTAAATAGCTTAAATTTGCCTGAATGGTAAATAAATCAGTGTCTTGGGAAAATACATATATTTTTTTATTGCGCTCTATATTTTAATAGATACTTAACTGGAAAATGAACAATCAATATCCTATCGATTAAATAGTTATCGATTTGTTATCGAAATAGCCAAGATGTGCTTTTGGGCTAAATATGATAAGTAAAGTTGCGTCTTGGGTATACACATTAAGAGTTTCGATAATTTATCGGCTGGGCGCAAAGTTGGGCCGGGCAACTTGGCTATAAATAATAGATCCATATATAGATTATGTGTCCACCTTTATATTATGTAAAACAATTGCGTTTCGCCCGAAATGAAGGGCAAATCACAGGCAGGCTCTCGCAGGACGCGCATGCATATATGTCGAGAGTCTCGGGTCTCGAGTCGCAGGACTCGACTATATACAAATTTAATCCGAAATATCTGATTTACATAAAACAACAAGAACGGTTTTTGAGTTGTGGGCGGATGGCCGTGGCCGGAGAGGTGGTAGGTGGTGGGGATGGGGGGGCGTGCGTATCGCCAACGCTGATGGCTGGCTGGCTGTGGCCTGCGCCGATTGGACGCCATTGTGTTGCTTGCCGCATGTGGCACATGCGAACAGACACATATATATATATCTATATACGAGTCGATGTGGCAAACGTGGCGCTTCGTATGTGGCGATAAGTTATAGTTGGTTAGTTTCGAATACAAACGGCGACTAGTTTTAGGACGAACAACACGAACGCACTGTGTGTGCGTGTGTGTGTGTGTGTGTGTGTGTGTGTGTGTGTGGCATTCATTAGCGCATGTGGCATGTGGCATGCGGCATGCGGCATGTGAATTTGGTTGCGGATTTGGCCTCGTTCTCACTTCGTTGTTTAGCTTAACATCTATAACAACGCCCTCTCCCCACCCACCTCTTGCCAACACACAATGCTGCTGCATTTTCCCCCTACCTGCCCCCCTCCCCGCCCCTCCCTATCGTGCCACACGGTTGTGCAACAAAAAGAAAACATTTCGCTGTACAAGTTTTGGTTCGGCAATTTATGGTTAGAAATTTTGCATATGGGGCGCCTCATCCTTAATCCTCCTGCACGTTTCATGTTCCCAAACAAGTGAAATTTTTGGTGCTTCGCGTTGCATATATCAGCTGCCACACGGTATCAGGGGGGTGGAGGGGGCTTGGAGGGGGCTGTGGCATGATGCAGGCAGTGCTAATGCCGCTTTTAATTGGCGCACACAAACAGTGGCCGCCGCCCCAGCTTGTGCCTTGTGCGGTGTGTCGAGGGGGGTGTTGGGGGTTTCGTGTGGCAGCTTGGGGGGGGGCTCGGCGTTGCGGGGCACGTTGCATGTGTGTTTAACTGTTAGCTGCGTCGCTGGCGACCAAAGTTTATGGCTAAGTAGGAATACGAGCTCGAGTATAGAACTGCCAAAGTCCTGCCCGAGCATAAGAGGTTCTCGCAACGGGAGTTGAGTACGCCGGGAGGCGGGGAACAGCGTGGCAGCATTGGAGTATATAGATGCGGCGTTGCCACGTTATGTGCCACACACATTGCTTAGGACGACGTCGTCCTCGTCCTCCTCATCGTCCTCGTCGTCGTCATAGTCGTTGTAGCTCCTCCTAATTGCAAAGCCACAGCCCGTTCGCCAGCAGCTCGCAATTGTGGCTAGCAGACGGAACGAGTGTGTGTGTGTGGGGGGTGGGAGGTAGGAGGGAGGAGGATAGGGTGTACGTGGCAAGGAATTAAGAAAGGACCAGGGAGTGGCATCGTGTCGTGTGTGTTCAATAATGTGAGCTTTTCACACACACACACACACACACACACAAAAGCTATTGTTAAAGGGTGTGGCTCTTATGAAGCGACTGGCTTGGCTTTTGAACATGTTTATCGATTAATCGATAAGTGTATTGAGCCATTTGACCAAGGCTTTTTTGTAAGCCATACGAAAAGAAATCACATACTATCAATTGTATATCTCTACTAGCAGCAGAGTGTATGCTATCGAGTTATCGATAAGTTATCAGGAGGCGGCGTCACGTCCCATTTAGTATGTATATCCTTGATCAGAGTCAAAAACCGAGTCGATTGAACTCTGAACATTTGTCTGTCCATTGACAGTCCAAGCCCATTGACTTCCGATATTACAAGAGCTAAAGACATCGAACTTGGCGTGTATAACCCTATATGCCATACACAGGTAAAGTTCGGAGCATTCGATGACCACGGCCCTTTCGCCCGATATACGATATAAACGGATGTGTATAAAATAGTTTTTTTGCCGCCAAATTTGGTATATTGGCTCATGAATAGAAACTGCATAATACGAATTCTCAAAATTTTGATACATCTCTCCATTTTCCCGGAAAGTAGCGAAATGTGTATAGCAGCCACAATTTTTGTGTTTGAGTCATGAAATTTGGTACGTACATAGACTCTATGCTGAAGGTGGCATCCTAAATTGTAGTCCAGCCTATGGTCTCCCTAGATTTCTAAGTAGTATTTATAACCCACAGCCTGAAGTACTATTTTGCCTTTATTTCGGTTTGGGCACAACCTAGTTTCTTTTTCCATAGGAGGGTCATGCCATCGACATGAGAGGACTAGAACCCATGAAGTTTGCTGGATCCGATAGCTTAATCGATAGCTATTAATTGAATATGAATAAAATATAGTTTTTTCTTTAGCTTATGAATAATTTTTACTTCAACTACTCAATAAATGTGGGCTATTTGCTGGCCAATAGATAAATTTATAATTTCAGGAAATCGACTTATCGATTATTGTGTGTTGTGCGATTTTTTGCCTAATGTAATGTGTGCTAAGCTACATTTCAGAATGCTTCAAATCACTTGTTTGTAGACTTATGTTAGGCTTTGTTTTTATAGAAATATATATCGATAACAATATATCGATAATTGTAATAGCATATTTTTTACATATTTGAGCTTTATGACAGTGCATATAGCTTGAAAGAGAAGAGCTTAGCTAGCTTTTTATGTTAAATAGGCGAAGTATTGTACTTAGAGCCATTCGATAAATAATCGATAAGTGTGAAAATGTGTATTAAATGAAAGAGGATTGTTAATTAAACAGCTTGGCAAATGCGCCATCAGGCTGATAGAGTTGTCAGTTGTCTTTTTGCTGCTGTTTTCAGATGGCGATAACGATAACGATAGCCGCTTGAAAGTTGTCAATTGGCAATTTGGTTGTCGAAACTGATTCTTGGTGTGAAATTGAAATTTCACAATGCTTGACATTTATTGACAAAGCCTTGATTAATGATAAGCATCGCACAGCCTGCCAAAAGGATGCGCTCGCACATGACTGACTATCAGAGAGTGTGTGTGTGTGTGAGTATCTGCATAACATATATGTATATATATATATATATATGTATATGTATTGAAATGAGGCACTTGGCAAAAGAATCGAAAAAAGGAGTAGCTCGTTAGAATTTTGACATAAATCAAATAGCAGCGATGCTCATCCATTGAGGCAGCGGCAACCAATGAACCAAGTGAACCCAAGCTAACCAAGCTAACCATGCAGGGTTACCCCTACCCCAGAGCACCAACCATCCCAAACCATCCCATACCATCTCATACCATACCATATCCCATCCCATGCATATGTGGCAGGCGAGTTCCACGCATTCAAATTGCGCGTGTGCTGCACATTATGGATGACACCGTGCGGCATTGATGGGTGGCATCTGAATATCTATTGACAGTTCGGGTGTCATGTTTATCCGAGTTTGTTATCCCATTTTGGCAACATTGCGATTTATGGCTCAAGAGAGATACAGATACACATTGAATAGATACAATGCGCATTTTGCATTTTCATTTTTTTCTTCGCCTTTTTTTGTTTTATGAGATTTGTGGGTCAAATTTCCATTAGGCATTTCACATTTACCATATACCATCTACCATATACGATCTACCATTTACCCCCTTGTTTTTCCCTCTCTATAGGACCCGGGACGCAGGACATGCAAATGTCGGGCGCGCTGATTGCATGCGGCAAGGGTTAACCTCGGGGTAACACAATCTTTTTTTACGCACACGGCTTTTTTTCTTCCTCTTCTTCCGCCTGGCTGTTGCAATTTTTTTCCTGTCGTAACCCCCCCTCGTGGTATATGTGGAAATTTTTTATGTGTGTTTGATAATTTATTATTTTGTAAGCATTGAAATGTGATTTTTTTTTCTTTTTGTATCTTGAACAATGAAAGTTGATTTACATACCGAAACGTTGCGTTGTTGTTATCGGTGGTTCCATATGCTCCTGTTGTTGTTGTTACCCTTTTTTTGGGTTGAACACCCCCCCATGGACTCGACATGCCGCTGTGCCATGTTTTGCTCTACGGTCATGTCCTTCTCGCATGCACCTCAATCGGAGCAGAAAAAATATTTATTGGCGATATTTTTTAGCTTTTTTTTTTGGTAAAAATAGCCGATTTCTATGCATCAGCATTTTGCACTCTATACGGGATACTTATTTCAGGCGTTACGAAATTGGATCGAAAAGATCTGTGACTGTCTCGCTTTACCGCTGTATCTATTGACCGTTAGTATTAGTTTCCGGGATATGACTTTGAAAAGCAGTTGAGCAATATAAGAATGGAAGCAACAAAAATTCTGAAATTTATAAATTTATCTAAAAGATACAAAAGTATCTTAAAGATACAAAAATATCTAAAAGATACAAAAGTATCTTAAAGATACAAAAGTATCCGAAAGATAGAAATGTAACTTAAAGCTCATCTTAAAGCTTTGTAGAACAGATAAGTGCCTGAAAAGTACAAAAGTAGTAAGTGAAGGACATAATAGTGGCTGAAATACACAAAGAGTATCAGAAGGATATAAAATTATGTGAAAGCTACATTTAAAAACATCTGTAAGGCAGATAAGTGTGAAAAGATAAGTAAGTGAAGCATATAATAGTATCTGAAATATGCTAAAAGAATCTGAAGATTACCGGGGCCCTCGGTAGACCAGCGGGTTCGAGTCACGCTTATATCGATAGATTTGACCCTCTGGAAAAACTAGGTTGTGGCGTAGGATGTAAAACCCACCCACGTGAAAAAAGTTCTTCAGTGAAGGAAGCAGAAATATATGAAAATAGTGCTTCATGCTTTGACACAATAGGGTTGTTATGGCCATGTAATAATAATAATTTAAAGGTTACAAAAGTTTTTGTAAGGTATAAAGGAATCCAAAAATTATAAAAATTTCTGAAGGGTACAAAAGTATCTGAACTCTACAAAAGTAGTCTGATTGACAGAAAAGTATCTAAAATATTGAAGTTTGGCTAACATCAATGCTTATCACTCTGTTTCTAAATTTTGAAATCCAAGTATTACGTAATTCCTATTGAATCAATCCATTTAATTTGACTAGGGAATTGCTTTTATATTGGGTTTTAAAATTTGATTTACCTTGTTTGCCCGATTCATGCTTAGGCTTAAGCCAAAAAAGCAAAACAAAATAAAACAACTCATTCGTAGGCTTTATAGGCAAATCGATCTTCAGGTAGAACAAGTCAAAATTGTAACTGTATCAACCGTAATACCCACAAATGGAGCAAACACTGGCAAAGAGGGTTGCGCGAACAACCCGCAAGCCTTTCAATTGAAGAGCACCCAAATATGATATGACGACATTCTTCGTTGTCAGTTGTTAGCCTGTCCGTCCGTCTGTCCGTCCGTCTGTCCGTCCGTCCGTCTGTCCGTCCGTCTGTCTAATGCGGGACAAGGAATTGATGTTAAGAACCCTTCGACCCGATGCGAACCCGACGCGACCCTACAATGCACCCGACTCGAACTCGAACTCGAACCCCAACCCCAGCCCTGAGAGCAGCCTATTTTGCTGACTGATGAGCTACTCCGAGTATCTGTGTGTGTGTCTCTGTGGTTGTGTGTGTGTATCTGTGTGTGTGTGTGTGTTGTTTGCATATGAATGCGCCTTTGTTGTAAGTATCTGTCGGTTGTTACTGCGAATGCAGCTCTCGAATTTTGATTGTGAATACGTGGATTAAGGTATTTGCGCACGTATAATTAATTGAACCGCACGGAGCTACCGTTGCACACTGCTCGTTGCACGTTGCTCGGCATATTGCACGTGTCTACGTGTCCTGCCTGCCGCTGCTACCCGAAAAAAGGATGCGGTTACCCAGCACCGCGGGAGATGTGCATCATCATCATCATCATCATCATCATCATAGGCGTCGCCGTCGTCGTCGTCTGCCAATCTCTGAGCCAGTTGATAAATTTGCATGGCAATGCAAATCAACCCAACTGAGCGTTAAGAATGCGATACTCTGGATTATTAGCTAAAGGTCCTTGCTTTTTGTGCCCCGTTCCCAGTTCCTGTGCCAGTGTTACGATTATAGTTACAGATTCCACGCCGGATACGGTTTCGGTTGCGAATTCTGTTCTGATTGATGCTGCATCACGCAACAGAATTCGGTTCGTCAATAATGAGGCTTCATGGAGCGCCGGGAGGCTTAGCAGCAGCTGATTTTTTTTGGATTGAATTGGAAAAAGGAATAGCAGGTGCCATAATGACGAAGACCTGGAAGAAAGGTGTCGAAACTGAGTGGGAAATTCGCAGATTGTTGATGTCTCCTCACGTTAGCATAACTTGACCAAAAGTACACCGATTTCCCTATGGAATACCTGAAAATGCTTGGATTATTGTACCAATTGATATTCAATCAATATATAATTTTCCTAAGCAATTCATTTTTCGGAGTTATTTTTGATTTTCTGAAAATTTATAGTCTTTCGAACCAATTGCTTTGGCTTTCTCCTATTTTCCGAAAAGATAGAAAAGTATCTAAAGGATATAAAAGTTACTAAAGTATCTGAAATCTGATTGGGGCCTCAGTGGCCTAGTGGATAGCGCACTGTCCCGCAAAACAAGAAGTGTGGGTTCGAGTCCCACTCATGTACTTAGCATGACCTTCCTAGAAAAACTAGGTTGTGGCGTAGGATTTGAAATCCACCCACGAAAAAAAAAGATATTCAGTTAAGGAAGCTGAAATAAGGGGAAAAAAGTGCTTCAGGCTGTGACCCGATATTGTTGTTAAAAAAGTATCTGAAAGCTATAATATTTCATTAAAACTCAATATTTCCTCAAAATTTCACATTTCGGACATATTTTGAGTTTTCTGAAATTGTGTGTCTGTCCGAGAAATAGTTCTCAGATTTTAAACAACTATAAATTGGCCTAAACTCAATTGATTTTAATGCCAAATATCTTAAATTATTGGGTTTAACATCTGCAATGATATTCTGGAAAATATATTTTAGGTTTTGCTTGGTTTATCGTACCAAAAGCGCTTGAGAAAAGACATTGTGCCTTTGCATATCTTAAGGAGGGGTTTTGTGGGGTTCGTCTGCAGCTCGGGATTGTCCTGGCACATGATCAATAAGGATAAATGGGAGCGACTGACTGACTGACTGAATGAGAGTCGCATTGAGATTTATTGCCTTTAACAAGGCGGACAAAAAGATGGAGAACAAAGCGAAAGGTTGCCACGGAGCGAACCGACAACTAACTAACTCAGGTGAAACTTTCAGTGTGTGTGTGTGAGTGTATCTGTGTGAGTGTGTGTGTGTGTGTGTGTATGTGTTGTGTGTGAGTGTGTGTGTTGTTGCATATAAACATCGTCCTCAATCACATGTCATGGCACACGCTTTGCTGTGTTTCAATTTTTGTTTGTGGTTTGCTTCTCTTTTGGGGCCAGTCGCATGCAAATACCATGTGAAGTGGAGAGTCATGTACTTAATGCAAGCACACACACACAGATACACAGATACAGACACACACACACATAGATACACACACACACAGTTGTACAGTCGAGTCATGTGGTGAATAGTATTGCTCTTTTGTCCTAGTTGGATCCTTGCTTACCGCAGCTGAGCATGCCAGACAGTTGTTGGAGGAGCTCCACACACAGATACACACACATACACAGAGACAGAAGTGGCGGACAGAGCGGACTGCATCGGTTGGCTCCAAAACACTGAGCATTCCTGTCGCTGCCACTCAGGCAGGCCCAACGCCCAGACGATAAGGACGAGCAGCAGCAGTCGGAGGTGGGCTTCGCCTCCTCTGGAGCAGGCGGCGATGTTGCCAACCTGGACAAGCAGCAGCCTTTTGCTTGCCATCGGCTCCTCCAGCACAAGCTCCTCAGCATGGCCACCTAGCCGGTGCGACAGAGAGAGGCCCTGACTGCGACTGGGACCAACAGAGCGAGAGGAAGCGCCATGAGTGAGCGAGTGCGCTGAGGATGCGGCCAAGCGAGGCTCCACACACACACATCCACACACACACACACACACACATACAGTGCAAGCACATGGGGACAACTTTTGAGTGCCAGACAGCGCACAACAACAACAACAACAACAACAACAAGAGGAGCTCATATAAGCTTGGCCAGGACGCCTCGTTGGCCCGGGGATTGGGGCTGTGTGTGTGGTGTGGCACAGCGATTTGTGGGGGCTTCGAGCTTGTTTGGTGGGGGGCGTTGGGGGAGTTATAGGATGTGTATAGGTTATAGCGGACGGGGGTGTAGCAAATTGAGTGGGCGAGGAATTAAAATTTCAACATGACTGCTGTCAGTGCACAGTGGGGCAAACCAAGAAGAAAATCAAGAGCAAAAACTGGTAAAGAAATGTGGCAAAAAGATGGTAGTGCTGGATAAAGTATTTTCAGAAAGTTTCCGAAAATGTACAATAATATATAAATTCGATCAGTTAAATATCCATTCCCGAAACTTTCCTGACATAAGCTACTTTGGTGCTTAATAATATCCCTTACCGAGCAATAGGAATCTTACGTCCAATTATATATGGTCACAAAGGATCGAGAATTGTATAATTTTTAAAAAGCATGTAAGAATTTCCCACTCATGTCGATCGGCATGACCATCCTAGAAAAATTTAGGTTGTGGCGTAGGATTTGAAATCCACCCACGTAAAAAAAAGTTCTTCAGTGAAGGAGCCGAAATGAAGGTGCTTTAGGCTTAAAGGCTCTGACCCAATAGGGTTGTTATGGCCATATAATATAATAATGTAAGAATTTCATAAAATTCTGTCATAGATTATGTCAAGAAACTTACCAGAAATCTGTCAATTCGAGCATTCTGAAAAATGGCATGACACAATCCATATTTCATTTGTATATTTCATTCTAGTACTGCAGTACTTGGCAGATTTAAGTCAGATGATGACAGCTTCGAGACTAAAAAAGATATAGAAACTCTGTCAAAGAGGTAAGGGGAATGTGCATGAATAATGTTAAGAAGCTTTCCAAAATTCTGTCAATTGGAATAGCTTTACATTATTATATAATTCTCATAATTATCTTAACATAATCCCTATGCCATATATACTCCTGGTTTTTATTATTATTATATGGCCATAACAACCCTTTCGGGTCAAAACTTGAAGCTCTATTTTGCTCTATTTCTGCTTCCTTCACTGAAGAACATTTTTATGTGGGTGGATTTCAAATCATACGCCACAACCTATGAGGCCTAAAGGCATGAGCGGGACTCGAACCTCGCACCTCTTGTTTGGCGGGACAGTGCACTATCCACTGGGGCCCCGATTCAACCGGTTCTACCTTGTCAAAAAAGTATCAGAAATGTTCATGGATTATGTCCCGAATTCCTAGAATACTGTCAATTCAAGCTGCATTGTATTCCACTATAATTCTCTTTTGACTTTCTTGACATAATCCCAATTCCATATAAGCTCCTGGTACTTTCCTTGACAGAGTTTCTATAACTTTTTCCTCTCGAAGCTGCCATCTTCTGGCTTAAATCATCATAGCATTTGCCACACAGTGCTTTGCCGACAACATGGCGCACACTGGGCGATGGCCACACACACGCACCCACACACACACTCACACACACACACATACACACTCCTACACCTATGAGTGTCCTATATGTGTTTGTATATGTTCTGCGCACTCATGTGGCAGGTCCATGAACGTAGCTGCCAGTTATCGTTGGGGTTGGGCGACTGCTTTTGATGGTCGGTCTGCGGGTGGGTTTTGGCATTTGCTGTCACACACACACACACACACACACACACACACACACACATACATATAATCCCCATGTGTGGGGGGGTTGGGGGTGTGTGTGTGTTTTGAATGGGTCTACTTTTACAGTAAGTATCCAGTGAAGCGTTAGGAAGGCAGCCATGATGTCTTTTGTGGCCATCAGCAAGGCTTGTCCTCAGCGGGGGATGTTTCATATGTGTGTGTGCGAGTGTGTGTTTGGGTCTGTGGGGGATGTGGGATGTTGCTATACGGTTTGGGGATTTTATATCCCTCAAGCTAGGCTTAGCATCCTTGGGGAGCTGCCGTTGCCATTGCGCCACATGTTGGGCAATGTCGATAGGTGAATGTACATAGAAACGCGTACATCGCTTGGGTCAGAGTGGGAAGCGGGAGGGCTGCTAGGCTATGGTAGGATCGGGTCGGGCAAGTCTGTGGGGAGGTTTGTTTGTAAAACCTCGATATGCGAAAAATTTAACTTGAAATTGATTGCATTTCTTTGTAGCTCCAGCTCTATGGCTGCTCCGAGTTCATTTTATTTATTACCGCCGGGCACTGGCGCTGGCAACACATATTCCGAATGCCAAACAGGGTGAAAATCGTGTTTTCCTCTGGGTGGGGGCGCTTGGGTAGGGTGTACGGGGTACGGAGACGGTGCTGGGGGCCTTACCAAACTATTCGCACGCTTTGTGTTGTATCAAACACATTCCAAGTGCTCAAAGATATTCTGTCTAAACTCATGAGTTTGACACAAAGGTGAAAACTATGCAACTATTTTTGGGCAAAGGGGGCGGAATTTGGATTAAGAGAAAAGAGCAGGGTGTAGATGCCAATTACGAAGACAATTGAGGGGTATATCAAAAATGGGGCTTTTTAAAGAGCTGAGATAAAGGTATCTAGGAGTGTGGTAGGCCTAAAGAAGCTGGAAGCTGTAGATATATATAAAAGATATAAATTTGGATCAAACTGCTATGTGGCTTGATGCAAGTTGCTAGCGAGTCTGGTTCTATATACTATTTTAAAGCTAAAGAGTTATAAGTTGTGTTTTCAAGATCAATAAAGATTAAACAGTTGGATAACTTAGGCTATGCCTCTGGGGAACCAAGATTTCTGAGGTGACCCAATCTTTTTGGTAGCCCTGAGTCTCTGTCTTTCCCAGTAGCTAAAGGTTGCCCTAACAGGAACCACTTGATAAGAGTTGGAAACACAAAGAAGCTCGATATATGGGTACCAATTGAGTTAGAGAGATAATACCTGATGGATCGGATTTCCAATCTGTAAAACAAAATCGATCCATTTATAAAGCGGATGGTGAGTGGTGATAAAAAATTGATCACTTCCAGCAAAAAATTTGGGACCGAAGTGCCGGCATAAACAGTCTCCTAGGCAGGATTGAAGGCCAGGAAGGTTTTGTTGTATGTTTGGTGGGATTGGCAAGGAATCATCCTCTATCTGCTGCCCCTCTATTGCCAAACTCTCAATTCGTTTCTGGACTGTCAGTAATTGGAATGTATGAAGGAAGCAGTCCGTTGTCCAGAAGCGCCCAGATATATCCCACAACAGAGTAGAATTGTGTTTCCTTCGGAAAACTCGATCTTTACTCATCAGAAGCTAGGTTAGAACGTTCTTATGCGTGATAGCCATCTGTGCCTATATATGCATATATACAATTTATACAATCTATATACATACATACAATTTATATATAAGCCTTAAGAGAAGTTTGCAAAATTCGATTGTTCCTGGGTTGTGTCTATAAGAAGAAGGGTTTCTATAAGAGGGGCATAATGAAATTATTTGCGAAATTCTCAGTTCTTCTTAATTCTTTTTGGAAGTAACACAAGCTTACCAGTTTCTGTTAAAGTTCTCCAGTCGCCATGTTTGCCGTGTCACGTGTTATAGCGGAGAGTTGTGTGTAGACTTTTCTTCTTCTGTCCGCTCTGATATTCTCATATTTGTGTAACTTTATAGTAGGATGACACTTAATATAAATGACAAATTAGCTTTTCATATATAATAATTTATTATTTTTGATTGATTTGATATAATTTTTTGAATTATAATATAATAATACTATGTCTAGAGAATATATAGACAAATAAAAAATAATGTTATTTTATGGAGTATTTATTTTAGAAATTTTCTCATTTAAAATATTTTTAAGTTAATTTGTTATATTGTTACCTAAATATATTGAAACAAATCTTAATAAATAATACTAATTGCTTGAAATACTGCAAATGTAATCATATAATACTTTGATTGATTTGCTATATAATAATGATATGACTCAAATCTATCTTTAAATTTAAATCGATTTGAAAACTTTTAACAATATTTTTATTATAGCATCACTTAATCGGATTTGGGTTCCAAAAATGAAGTTGATCTAAAAATTGAAGTATTGCCGTTGGCTTATGGTATAAATTTTTTAAACCTTTTTTTATTTAAGAACAGAATCGTATTATTCTTATAAAGACTTATTTTACACTTATTTTACTCAGTGATACTTGATATCACGAATGAATCTAAACATTATCTCAGATTTTAAGCTTCATAATAATTCTTAAGGCCAGATTCCTCCAAAAATTAAAAAAAAATCAACATTCAACATCGTGTGGAAACCTGGCAAATACTTTTCGAAATATAGAAGGATGCTTATATTTTCTCAAAGCTAGAAAAAATCTCTACAAATTGATTAGGGAAGTACACTTTATCACATAAGTAAAAATGTTAAACTTTAGTGGGATTTGAAAAAAAATATAGGTACATCTTTCCAGGTGCAAGCTTAACTATCTATTATTATATGGCCATAACAACCCTTTCGGGTCAAAACTTGAAGCTCTATTTTCCTCTTTTTTTGCTTCCTTCACTGAAGAACATTTTTATGTAGGTGGATTTCAAATCCTACGTCACAACCTAGTTTTTCTAGTTTAACTTTCAGCCATTATTAAAAAATACCAGCTTTTTTATCGATGCAATCCAGGGAGTGCCCCAATTATAATCGTTCGCCTGTGCACGCACTTGTCTGAATGCCAACACTCTTAGTGTTATAGTTACTAAGCAAGAATTTGGATCGGTGCAAAATTTTTAATCTCAAGTAAGCATTGTAATCATATAACTTTTTCAGTTTTTTCATGACATTTACAATTAGAAACATCAAATTTCAATTGTTAACAAATTATTGATTTTGTGAAATTCGATTCGATCATCCTACACGAGTATATATATATATACTATAGAAATGGATTTCGGAATATACATGAGGATATTTTTTGCATTTATTGTGCTGTCGATCCAGTGCATCCTCTGCCTGATCGAGTGCACATTCCTAGCCTTAACACTGCTGTTCATCCTCCTGATGGGCGGCCAGCCCTGCCGTATCAGGGATGTGCGTCTCTATATGGGCTGACTTTGCGTACGGACAGACCCGGGAGTCCTCAGTGGTCTCAGACTGGGCCCAAGACATATCTGACATATTATCAAACGTAAAATGACATGTTTTTGGTTTTGATTGATGTTAAATACGAATATATATTTTCTATATAGGGTTATAAGTGTTAAGACTGTTTGCAGATGAATTCGCTTTCCGTACTACCGTAAGTTGTTGTTGTTGTGCTCTTATCAAGTCGCACAACTTAATCCGAAGCCTTCAAAATCAAATGTTGGCCCATTGGGGTCTGGAGTGGGGCCCACTGCGTGGCTGCCACATGCCTTTTGCCAGATTTCACAGTTGATGAAGGCGACGATGATGATGCCGATAATGATGTTTCCCTTGGCAGCTGCGCTAGACCCAGGTGTTTCAGGCCTCACGACATTTGGAGTACATGGACTTTGTAATAAAAGAAGAGCTAGTTCCGTGCAAAGTGGTTCAAGCTTGGTGTGCTTTTACGTATGGAACGAGTAGACATATAGTTGGACATGCGGACGGATTCTTCGATTCCTTCTGTGTCCTGACCCTTATGGGGTTATAGTTTTCGGCGTCTTTAATACTTTTTTACATTTTCTTCGAAAATAGTATACAAATTCTGCAATAATATCTTCAAAATGTGCCATATATTTCAGCTCTTCTTGTTTTGGAACTTTTGTTTTAGATGTGACAATCTTTTATATAAGTTGGAACAACAACACTTCTTTTCTTTTTCTTCGAAAAGAGTATGAAACTTCCTGCAATAATATCTTCAAAATACCAAATTCAGAACTGACAATCCTTTATATAAGTTGGAATAACATCAGTTCCTTTCAATTTCTTCGAGAAGAGTATACAAATTCTGCAACAATATCTTCAAAATACCAAATATGCCATATATTTTAGCTCTTTTTGTGTTGGACTTTCTGATTCAGAATTGACAATCCTTTGTATAAGTTGTAAAGGGGTTTTTTCCAACAACTTTTCCATAACGATAAAAAAAGCTATGACAATCCTTTGTTACAAGTTGGAACAACAACACTTCCTTTGTTTTTCTTCGAAAAGGATCTAAAAATTCTGCAAGTATATCTTCAAAATATTATATGATGTGACTTATATTTTAGCTCTGTTTGTGTCGGAACTTCTGATTCAGAACTAACAATCCTTCATATAAGCTCTGAATGATTGAATTTCCCAACAAATTTTCCATAAAGATAAAATATATCCTACAGCAACACTTCATTTCATTTTCTACGAAAAGAGTCTCAAAATTATATCTGCAAAATATCATATGATGTACCTCGTATTTTATCTCTTTTCTTCTTCTGATTCAGCATTGACAATCCTTAATATAAGCTCCGAAGAGTTGAATTTTCCAACAACTTTTCCATAAAGATAAAAGATTTCCCACATTTTGTTAGAGTATACGCAATTGTTGTCTGCGAATTGAGTATTTTTGCATATGTCCTTTTGGCTCTGGACTGGTTCCATGGGCTGTTCCTTGGGCTGTTCCTTGGGCTGTTCCTTTCGGGTGTTTCGGGTACTTGTTTGGGTTGTTTTCGTTGTGGTGGTTGCCAAAGCTGAAAGTAAAAACACATCAATTGGCATGTGCATGGATGGAAATGACACCAGAGAATTGTGCTAAAATGTTATCTTTGGCTTCCGCACCAAGTCCTTTTTGGATTTACAACGACTACGTCTTCTCCTTCCTCCTCTTCTTCCCCTGCTTCGTCCTCATCTCAAGCGGAACAACAACATTGGCAAAAAAGCGAAACCCATTTTAAATAACGGCCAAACGAGGGGTGTGCGAAATGGGCCTTGGACCAACCCCACCGACCCCGCCCAGTGCAAAAATTGCCAGAAGATAACTCGACAGGCGGCAGGCTGGTAGCTGGGGTGGGGGTGGTGGTGGGGCGAGGGGCTCAGACACAACACATATAGAAAATTGGCAGTTGGATAAACGAAAAAACCAATTCACGAATACTTTGCATATATAATATATTCAAAAATCCAACAGGGGGCGCTGCCCAACCACCCAACCACCACCCGCACCCGCACCCACTCGGTTAGGATGTGCCACACGCGTCTAGAAGGTAAACATCCTTTCAGCCAAAGGACGCAGGTCAAATGGCGTTGCCGCTAACGCTTTGGGCCATTGATTGGCGGCTGCCACCGGATGTCGCCGGGTGGGGGGTAGTAGGGTGCTGGCTGTTATTCCAAAATCCTTAGCTGATGTCTATAGCCCAAATAGATCGATAGATGTGCAAAATTTATTGGCATGGAAGGGAGCTACGTTTGTGGGTTGGGGTAGACGAGTCTCTATGGGTTTTGTGCTCATGTCAGCTCAAGCAGAAAGAAGCCTGTCGATGTGAGTGGAAAAATTAAGAGAACTGTCATAGGACATGTCATAAAGATATATTCCACACCTGAAAGGTTGTCGTAAACATTGAGGATTTCGCAAATCGGCTTACGGCATTTCTATGGCATTTCGCAACTCCCATTACTTGGCTGATTCTAAAGCGATTTTCAGCTAATTTTTTTCCAGGAATTTGTCGTTGGAGTTTATTGCGTAAAATTTTTGGTGCTTTTGATTTCCAAGTGGTACAGGATTTCTCAGCGATATGAAATACAAAAGATATTTATAAAGCTTTAGAAAACAAGACACAGCGCCGCCATGTGACATAACCAATCATTTCCACACCGTATAACTTCGGGGCTTATAATCCCATTGATCTGAAATTTTTAGTATAGGTTAATGACAAAGTTTTAATTATATATTCTCAAGCTTATGTCTTCATTTCAGAAACTGTAGATTTTATGGACACTTAATAAGTTTTCGGAAGAGCATTTTAGGATGATTACGAATTTTGGCTTACACTTTCTGTATAGTCTGCACACTTAAATACCCAATTTCATAACTCTATTATAAAATTCTGGCACTTATATACACTCCGTCACTTCGAATATAGAGAGGTGCGTCAAAATTTCGGAAAATTCCATTCTGCAGTTTCTATTCATGACGTATTCTTTATCGTCTATAAAGCGAAGGGGGCGTGTCATCCCAAATTGGAATCTTTATATGCGTATCTACTGCGAATATTCATGTCAAGTAAGAAACGGTCTAGCTTTTGTAGTCTCGGCTATTGCGGCAGATCAGGAGTATATATACTCTATGGGGTCTGCGAAACCTCCTTTTGTGTCACATACATGCCAACAAATCTATTATACTCTTCTTTCAAATTTTTAAATATTGATTTTATATCTTTCCAGAAAACGTCAGATTGGGTTTGTCGTCTGGCCCAAGCAGACCTTTGGGTCTTTGGTGGCATGATGAGGACTGTGCATGAGGATGTAAAAAGCGCACAGTAGATGCTCTAGGGTCTCGATTAGCCTCTCATTAACTATAATTGAACGCCCTGTTATAAAGCCTATTATTGTACTGCTCTACAGACGGGAACTACAGGGACAGCAATCCGGATAAGAAATCCAATCTATTCAAATCTCGTCGATATTTCCAGGGTACGCGTAGAGGTAAGCTTATATAATTTAAAATAATATTTTCTGGTATTCCATATCCTGTTTAAATCGTAAGCTCTAATTCGATTAGCAGGCATATATCATTTATTGCCTGTCGAACTCTCCTGGAGTTTGTAAAACGTCTTTGGAGAGAACCTGATGATCCATATTTAATAAAAAACTTTTGTGTTTCACTACATCGACCTATTCGTAAGGAGATGGATGGCCTTTGAAAAATGGTTTTTTTTAATACAATGATATGTTAGAATATATTCTGAAAGTTTCAAGACAATCAGAATAAAAGTGTAGGAGATAGAACCTATGGAAGAGCGGCACCACTAAAGAGTATCTAGGTTTTAACCATTGCATCTTTAACCACGTTTTTCCCGAATAACGCAATTAGTGTTTTTATATTCCAGAAACTAATACCATATAATATGAGTTGCTTTACCTTGCCGTTATATTAAAAATCCCACTAAGTTTTCTACAAAAAAACTCGAGATTTAATAATATAATCAAATACAGAAGGGTTCAGAGATATTTTCCACCAGGCTAATCTACATAATATCTAATATAAAATTTCTATACAAAACATTTGGCTAACTTTATGAAGTGCCTATTATGCTGCCAAAAGCGCCATCTGTTGTTCAAAGCTGCGTGCGGAGAGCGTGGAGCCTGGAGGAGCTGCTTAAATCCCCTTAAATAAAGCTGCGAATCACGTTTCGTTTTTTTTGTTTTTGTTTTTTTTTTTATTATTATTTGTTGTTTAAATTTTATTTTATTTTTTATTTTCTTATTTTTTTTGCCGCGAAATTCGCTTATGATAAAAAAATGTTTATATCCTTGGCAGCGGGGGGCATCAGTAAACCTGACAGTTGATGTGGAAACTGGAGACGGGGAGGGGCTGGGGCTACGCTTAGTAGGGGGATTCGGTGGGAAGGAGTCTGGAGAGAGGGTGGAGGTGGAGGTGGTGGTGGAGGAGGGGGAGGGGGAGTGTGCAGTGTTGTTAAATGGCTGATAGCGAAAATAAAAGTATAACATACACACACACGTACATCCAGGGGAGACTGGGGAGGACTTGGGGGACTTGGGGGACTTGGGGAACTTGGGGAAGACACACACACACAGACACACATTATGTGCCACACTTGCCGTTGGCCGAGTTCGGGTGTTGCCGCTGTTTTCCTAACACATTTGCCTGCTGGAGCTGAGCGGAAAATAAAAAATGATGATCCACTCGCACACAAACCCCACAGCGTTACCCAAAGTTCCATGTGGAAAGGGGGCAAAACACACACGCCACATGCATGGTCTGCCAACCCCCCACCCCCACTCCATCCATTCCACTTAACTACCACAAAAAACTGTTATTACCCGACAACAGAGGCGTAGGCAAATGGAGAGAGCAGATCCCAGAGGGGGAACCCCTAGAAAACTACAACCCAAATTGAGTGCATTTTTCGGAAATTAGATAGTTTATTATTATTATATGGCCATAACAACCCTTTCGGGTCAAAACCTGAAGCTCTATTTTCCTCTATTTCTGCTTCCT
>JBANCY010000694.1:10664-22519 GCA_037040045.1 Phorticella flavipennis | reverse complement strand
TGTATTAGGAGAATGTAACGGTATTCCTCGACTGGGATCAGGGTATACCCGCAGTCGAGCACTCTCGACTGCAGCATCCATCTATCTTGTTTTCTACTGACCCACCGAGTCGCTTTTGTTTCACTTTAACTTTCACTTTAGTGGATTAGGACTTGGATGACTGTCTGTGTGTGTGCGAGTGTATCTGTTTGGGCTATTGTCATTAGCTCTGTGTGAGTGACATTGTGTAAGTGTGTGTGTGTGTGTAAGAGTGTGTGTAAGAGTGTGTGTAAGAGTGTGCGTGTGCTCTCTTTATGCATTACAAATAAATTCGATATTAGCTGCTGTCCAAGCAGCCGCCAGTCGATGCCGCCAGCTGTTGGGCCACTTGGAGGAGGCCTCGATATTAACATACAATTATGCCAAATGCCAATCAAATGCAGGCTGGATAAATAGGACTAGTGCCAGTGCCACGCCCACAATTGTGGCTAGCCGGTCTTTGAGTTGGCCTTGTCCTTGGCCTTGGCCTTGGCCGTTTATCATGGTAATAGGGCAACACGTGCTGAAAGTCCTTGTTTTGATTTAACGATCTCGTTTTGCTGCAATCAAAGTATTCGCACACACGCACAGACATACACACACTCTCCAATACCCTGTAAGTGTGTGTTGCGTGTGTTGTTGTTCTGGCCAGTGGACAGTGGCTCGTTGTCTGTGCAGACAATAAAAAAATAAGTCGAGACATCGAAATCTGCTTATTTACTTAATGTGATTTGCGGTAATAAAAATTGCGCTCGGCGCGTGCTCGGCGCTTCACTCGGTGCCGTCAAAGCCGAAATAAGTGTTAAGCAGCTTTTTATGATTATGACGAAAGACGAAAGCCTTTCGCCTATTTCCTTCGGGTTCAAAGATCACCCAAACACTGCACTGCACTGAAATCCGTAAGGCACGTGTTCCACTCGTCCTTAAAATGGACCCGAAACGCTCAAAAGTATGCTACAAATAATCTGATACATTGTTACCGGGCTACCGAGTCGGGCCGGGCCGGGCCGGGCCGTTAGCAGTGTTGTTGCCCGGCGACAACATTATGGCCAAATCTAGCTTATTTTACATATTAGGAAATGGCAACATAACAATCCGACTCGATTTAGTTTGAGGACTCCATTCAAAATAATCTGCTTTTCGAGTTGATCCAAAGCAGAAGAGATTGCACTTTATGACTTTTATGCGCATAATGCGATTCGCCCTCCAAGATGACAGGTGACAGTACTAAAATCCTCTGCAGAGACAGTCCAATTTCTGCATTGTTTTAAAGGAAATGCATTTTATACAGCATTTTTGGTAAATTGAAGATATATATGTAGATATATCTTGTCTATATCTTGTAGATATACAAATATTTATATTTTGTGAAGGGCCTCGGTGGGCCGATGGATAGCGCACTATCCCGCCAAGCAAGAGGTGTGAGTTCGAGTCCCACTCATGTACTTAGCATAATCGTCCTAGAAAAACTAGGTTGTGGCATATGATTTACAATCTACGCACATGAAAATAAATAAAAAAAAAAAAGGAAAGATTATCTTCTGCGCGACGAAGACTTCATACTCTTTTCGAATACAGCTGAAGATAATACCGAATCTTGGAAGTATGTGAGCTTTCAGTCAAATAAGTTTGAAAACATGAGAATTATAGGGAAAACCAACTATTTGTTATATGACAGCTATGTGATATAGTAGTCCGATCCTTACAAAATTTGAGGGAGGTGTAGATAGTAATGAATCTTGAGAGTATGTGAAAATATGAGAAATATGGGTAAAAAACCGACTTTTAGTTATATGGCAGCTATATGTTATATATATGTTATATGGGTCTGATCCGATCGGTTCCGACAAATGTGCTGACACATATTAAAGGAAGGCCATGTACCAAGCTTCATTACGAAAGCTTCTCCTGACCATTCCGAATTTAACTTTTGGGTGTCTACGACTATTCCTGTAATGCATTACATACTTTCGGACAAATTAATATACAATTTTCTTCGAAAAGAGTATAAATATCAATGAAGGAAGCAGATATATAGGCAAATTGGCTTCAGGCTGTGACCCGATAGTGCTTTGGCCATAATAATAAAGCTCTTTGATCACTAAACAGTTCCATATTACCATTATCACTTCATTTGAGTGCTTTCTATTAGAAGCTGAAAATCATCATCAATTTATAGTTTGATTTTAAACCTCAAACCTATCACTTCCTCAATATTACTTCCATAAAAACTTGTGAAATCACTTTTAGTTAAACGAACTTTCCAATTTCCAACTGCCTTAATCAAGGAAATCTTTATATACCCGAAACTCAATTTTGATAAGTATTTTATATTTACACCGCACAAAATGGTCCCATACCATATACCATTCCATGCCGTCCCCATTCGACCTGACCCCATCCCAAAAACCGACAACACTGACTGAGAATACACTGGCTGCTTTTATGGCCGCATAAACTGGCAACATTGTGGCAAGCAACTATTTAAAGGGACGGGACCCCATGCACTTGCCACAGAATCCAGCGCTGAATTTATGATCATTCCCGTGGCGTGTACTAAATATTGTTGCGTGAAAACAACATCAAATGCAATCCGAAAACAACGATACTCGTTTATGCGACTATCCAGGCAATTGAGCCAACGATTTGTGTTGAATTTGTGTTACTTTTCGATGCACAAAAATACCCTGCACATCCTTCGGTGAACATGAAAATGATTTTCCTGCAGCTTTAGGCTTTAGCTGATGCAACCATATCGTAGGTTCAATTGTCTTCAAGGAACGAGGAACTGCCTTATTGCAAAAATTGCAATATTGTAAACCAAAAATACACCCTGAATACATTGTATATAAAAAAAACACCACACAACTCTTCTCTGCTTTTGTTTCACCATAGATCACCATAAATTATTTCACAAAATTTCAGATACTTCTGCACTATATCTGCTCAAACACTTTACTTCGGTCATCACTTGAACAATATTCATACAATCCTCCTCCATATTTCCTTCAACACTATATATATTCATAGAATTTGTCTCGGTATCAGCTTGAACATGAATCTGGGACTTCACTCATACATTAGCTCCAAAGTAAATCCGAAATTACTTCAGCAGTATTCAAACCTCCCTCATCTCCGCTGGCCTCGAAGTATAACGGACATGTCTCCTCTTTCATTATCAATAATAATCATAGAATTCTCCTCTGTGTTGGCATAAATAGGGGCTTTCTCTTTTGGCTTTGCTTGCACATTGGCGACTTCTGCTCCATATTTAATCCAACATACATCGAAGACTCGAGCTCTGCTCCAACATATATTTGCTTTAACATGAATTGGTGTCTTCTCTTCCGGCTAAGCTTCCACATAAACTCGGGACTTCTCTTCTGGGTTAGCTTTCACATAAAGTGGGGACTTCTCTCTATTTAGTCCAACATATATAGGACTCTCAAGCTCTGCTCCAACAAAGTCATACTCAAATAAGTCCATATTCAATTCAACATATATCGAAGACTCAAGCTCTGTTCTATCATATATTTGCTTTAACATGAATTGGTGTCTTCTCTTCCGGCTAAGCTTCCACATGAGCTGGGAACTTCTCTTCTGGCTTAGCTTCCACATAAAGTAGGGACTTCTACTCTCTATTTAGTCCAACAAAATCAGAGACTCTCTATTTTCTCTCGCTTTTCTTTCCGGCTTAATCATCAATAATCTGGCCTTTCTTCTTTGTCTGTACCTATCCATACCCGTGATTTTCTTCACGGCATTTGTCTCAACAATACAGTCCTCCTTTTTTTGTGTTCAGCCGTATCGGATAGTCCTATAACGTTTTCTTCTCATTTTCCTAAATGCGATTTTCCTATTTGACGACTTCCAGCTAAATAAACGTTGCGATTTTCTAATACGGCGGAGGATCAACATTTGGACATCAGATAATCCAAGATTTCACGATCCGTGTCGATGGCAAATTTGCATGTCTTTTACATGGTTACGTTCAGTCTCTGAAAGATGTGTTTCATCGGTTTTAATAGTTTGAACCGATTTACTGGGTTTAGAACATTTGCCCGCGTCTCAAGTCATATCGTACAACAGATCCGGTCATTCTTGCGCCTATTAGGGCGCTTGTTCAGTTTACGGGATGTTACATCTCACTCCAAGAACATAGTTTTTATATTTTTCACTCTAGCCGCAGCCCCATTCGGATCAGTTCTCCCGGCCCCAATTCTAGATATGCGCTCTATGAGAGCCAGTGTCGATTGCTTTTGACGTACAACTATTGCAAAAGACCCTTTATAACATTATTCATTATTCTAAGCTACGAATTTGTAATTATAATTATTAACTAAATTCTTACTCTTAAGATGCTTCAATTGGCTAAATTAGTAATTGATAACAAACTCACCTTTTTAAATAGGTAAAATTATTATACACGCAAATTTTTGGATTCGGATAGGCCCATATTATCAGATCCTTCATTGGCTTTAGTTTGCAAAATGGTATAGTTGATTCCTTGATTGGAAATTGCGCACAAATTCGCATTTTTAATTGAAAAAAAAAAAAATTATTTGATTTACTCTAATTTTGCCAACGCGAACGAAATAAAAGTATAAAATAAAAAATAAAAAAATAAATATAAATTTGATTTCATTCCTTCCAGATGAAGGCAGAATGAAAATGAATCTGTGAGAATTGAATGAAGTCAAATTAAACAACATAAATCTCATAGCACTCCAAATTACAAATTTTGTAATGTTTTTGAAATTCTTTTTTGGAACTAGTGGAACTAGTGGAACTTCTGGAACTGTTATGTGTCAAGTATTAAAAGTTTTTGCAGCCATATGCTCTCGTGATTCTAGATATATTAACTATTGCCATCAGGAATTTTGATATCTTTGGAATGATCTGGTGTCATAAGACCCCAACGGAAATGTTGGGCTCGTTCGATTTGAGCAGCTTTAAGTTATCAGATATTTCCCAGCTATTGATGCGTTTTTAATCAATTTGCATATATTTTATACATGAAAATGTATTGCTGAACAATAAATTTTTACTAAAAATTCTAACAAATTATTTCAATAAGTTCTATCAATCATTATTATTATTACTCGACAATTTTTTCTATATTAAATAGCAACTTTTTATTGTAATGGCCTCGGTGGAACAGTGGATAGTGGATGTACCGCCAAATAAGAGTTGTGGGTTCCAGTCCAGTCCAGTCGTTGGGTTGTTATGTAGGATTCAAAATCCACCCACGTAAAAAAAAAAAGAAAAAAGATGATTCAGCGAAGAAAGCAGAAATAAAGCCATGCTGTTTCAGGCTGTGATCCGAAAGGTTTCTTTTTTTGGATAATAACAAGTTGAAGGAGTGCAATGCCTAGGCCAAATCTTCACCTGCCAAATGATTCGCAGTTTATAGGAATAGGTCATACTCACTTGGTCCAAGGTCGAGACTATAAGGTGGATGCTGAGGAACCTCACATCCAAGCTCTCTGGCTCTTCTGACGAGTCACTACCGATGCTTATGGTCTGCAACTACGTTATCCGTCTGCACAATCGTTTCTTCAAAAGATTTCTTACAAAGTGATTTGTCGCAGATTAAGCTGCAAGTGTTCCAGATTCTGCCTATTTGAGAAAATTCTCAAATGGGTTTCCCTGCAGGTTTTTGAATAAAAACATAACCTGTTGCCTTTGAGATGGTTCTTATCCTTGGAGGCACTAAAGGAGAACAGCCGGGCGTCAATTTCGAAGAGATGGGAGAATCATTCCGCGGATATGCAATTAATGTCCTCCAACAATTAAAATATATTGTGGATATTTTGGAAAATATTACTTGGAGAGCCTTGTCGTGGCATTCTGTACTCCGTTTGTGTGTGGATACGTCTTTACAGGGATCCCACAGATGGAACTTTAATATCTTGTTGATATGACTTTAAGATTCATACTTTAAGAAGGTCCTGAGGCTGAATTATATGTATGTTGTTGATGTGTAGGATGGTTGATGTCATCTACAGCTGAGTTCATCATATCCATATGGGCCGGATTATAGCTAGATATGGTTTCCATCTCCATTATACTGAAAGACCTGATAGTTCTTTTACCACTTGACCATTGTTAAGATAATTTTTGTATTTAATATCTTCTTCGAAAGGGTTGAAGTAAATTTTCCATACTCGTAATTACGTTTCATGGCATCTCCTAATTACGTCAGTGTTAGACGGGATTGTATCAGAAACTGATTAAATATTTTACGCATTCGTATTTATCACAATTCCGAATAGGTTATTCAGAAATCAAAGTTCAATTCATTTATAATAAGTAAGAGAGTTGAATGCGCTAATTGGTTCCGCGTAATTTGCCAAAATCTTCTGCGCCATTCTTGCGGACTTTAAGGCCCCTCTGGGGCCCCTAGAGGGCGCATGCTAGGGTAGAAGTCTTTTATCGAGCACACTCGATTGCTCCGTGGCGCAGCACTCCATGGGGTATGCACTGCAAATTGATAACTCTTAATGTGATTTGGTGTTGGACACGAAGACGACAACCCTGAAAAATTGTCAGTTTGCATAACTGGTAATTTGATTGTTACGACTACAACGCGGGGACTGTCGGCGGTGGGGCGGTCGGGCGGTGGGGAGGTGGTCGGTGCGCGATGGGTGGTTATCGGGTAGGTGGACTCTGGGAGTATCTCATCATGGCTGAGGACAACCAGCAACTATCATTATTTGTATATGTTGTCGTTGTTGTCGTTGTTGTCACAGTTTTTGCTTCGATATACATATATCTGCACTCGGTGGGGTCCCTTACGATATTACGATATTTCACTGGCAATTCCCGTTATGCGCATATTGCATATGTATGAGCGTGTGCGTGGGCGTAAGGATGTGGGCGTGTCCATAACGTTCTAACGAAAATTGTTGCTGAAGTCACTTTGCTTTTGTAATTTCATAAATTGCGTAATTGCATTTGGGGTGCGAGTTGCCAAGGGTGCGGCGAAGAGCGAGAGCGCGACAGTTGATCAGAAAGAGACGAAAGAGACATGTGGAAAGTTGAGTGTTGGGCAATAAGCGAGAAATTTCAATATTCGCCTCAATAGCTACAGCAGAACATCGATAACTGAGCAGCTGCACTCACCCTCCTCTACGCTTTGTTGTATACAATGTTCAAATCGGTTCAAAATTCCACTTCGCCTTGATGAAATGACCAAGAGGCTGGGAGAGACGAGCTGATGTTCTCCTTTGTAATCCAATTATCGAGCGATCACTGTGTCTAAGTGCCATCTTTAGTGCGTGGATGTCCTTCCTTTCACTTCCACTTTTAGTTCTTCATCTTCTTCTTCTTCCTGTTGCATTATTCATGAAGCTGATTCTATAAAAGTTTGCCTGCTGTTTCTCTTAGAACGTTGTTGTTGTTGTTGTTGTTGTGTCGGTTGCTTGTGAATCAACACAAATCAAATTAATGACGCTCATAAGGCGCCTTTGATTTTCCACGCCAGTTAAATCAACTACAGAATTTTCCACATACCACACATGCCACTCCTCTCCAAGCCAACGCCCACAGCAGTCCAACAACTGGCGTCTTCCCCGGATCGCAGCACACCAAACCAAACGAATGCAAATGCTGATGAAGCGCAGAGTCGACTTCAATGGACCATTGCCCGGACCGGACCGGAACAGAACGAATTGAATCACGTACTCGTACTCGGTATTGGGATTATAACCGAATCCTCAGTATTCATGCAATTGGTTCACCTCGAATAATCGTGTCACAAAAGTGCAACAATGACACAGCACTATAAAATGCCAAATCGAAAATGCAATCAAAATTTTAGAAAATTTCGCCCATGATAAAAATAGAGTAGAACGTATCAAGAACAAGTGAGAAAAGAATACATAAAAATAAAATGATGTAGATAAAAATGGTATGATGTAAATAAAAGAGAAATAGATTAAGATGCAGAAGCAAATGAGAATGAATATGCAGAAACAAATGAATACGATGAAAAACGAAACGATGTGAATAAAGTTGCAGATGAAAAAAAAAATAAAATAAAAGAACATTACATTCGTAATCTTGAGGCCTCGGTGGGACAGTGGATAGCCCACGGTCCTACCAAATAAGAGGTGCGCGAGTTCGGGTCCCGCTCATGTCGATAGGCATGACCCTCCTAGAAGAACTAGGTTGTGTCGTAGGATTTGAAGTCCACCCACGTAAAAAAAGATCTTCAGTAAAGCAAAGAGAAGTTAAGGAAAGCTTTGACGCAATAGGGTTGTTATGGCCAGATAGTAAAAATTCGGTATCTTTGATGAATAAAATAAAATTAATATAAATAAGAAAACAATCCATGCAGATGCCGATGCAGTTGAAGATCCATGGGTCATCTCCAGATGATAGAACAGCATAATTTTGTATTCATTTTGTAAATTTAAAAAAAAAGGAAATAAATATTAAATAAAATAAATATAAAATAAAATAAAAAAAAACAGATTATAAATTAAATTGATGAAAAAAATATGTCAATTCTATTCAATCGAAAAGTTTTTTTTACTGCAATATGAAATTGCCGAAATTTAGAAATAAAATCAAAATATATAAAATAAAATAAGTCTCAACTCGACGAGTCGCCGAGACAGACTGAGGCACAAGCCAAAAATTCTAAGGAAACATGTTCCCCAAATTGATGTTATCGAAATCGAAATTCTCTAGCTGTATGCAATTGTTGCCAAAGTAGCACTGCTGCCAGAGTTGCATTTTGTGTGTACTTCCACAATTAATCGATAAATTAGAATTGATATTTGAATTATGAGGCTTAAACAAAAAAAAAACATGTGGGAAACGCTGCGGCCACAGAAGTGTCTGTCCGTCCAGACTGCCAGAGGCACAGAAGGACATGGCTAAATCGACTTAGTTATTGATACTGATCAAAAATATACTTATAGTCAATCCAACAAAACTATTATACCCTTATATAATAAGTAAGAAGAACGCAGCATCAGAAATTTCGATGTGAAAAAATAGAATTTTTTGACATTTCAACTTTTAATTTAGTATATATCAGTCGAGTCATAGCGATATAACAATCTATTTAATGATTTCATTGAAATTTGCAGAAAACTTTTTCGTTCAAATTTCATTGTATTTTAATGATTTTCCATACAATGAAGTTTCTATATAATGAAGTGATTTGCTGGTCTCGTCAAGATTCATTATAGGGAAGTTCGACTGTAACTAATTTGAGGTCGCTGATTCCGAATCTGAACTATCAGGTCGAATTTTCGAGATATCGAATTTTTTTAAATCAACTTCAACTTTTTTCATTCAAAATATATTAAACTAATGATATTAAGACCAAGACCCCGATATTTGTGACAAATTTTTTTTATGATTTTTTAAAAATGTTTGTTTTTTATTGCAAATTTTTGTTTTTTTTCCATTAATCTTTATCGATATCTCCGAAATTACTTGGCGAATCAAAAAGTTTTATGTAGATATAGATTTTTAATTATTTGTTCACTTTTTTATTGGGTTCTTTTTCATACTAAGTTCACAACTATATATCTTATTATAACTTTATATATGGGAATATTTATATTTGGAATATATTAAATAAATGCTCAATATGGATTGTACAAGCGTTATAGAGCATGTTTGACTTTTAGATACTCTAAGCCACGGTGGACCAGTGGATAGCGCACTGTCCCGCCAAACAAGAGGTGCGAGTTCGAGTCCCGCTCATGTCAATAGGCATGACCCTCCTAAAAAATCTAGGTTGTGGCGTAGGATTTGAGATCCACCCACTTAAAAAATATGTTTAGTTAAGGAAGCAGAAATTATGGGAAAAAAGTCCATCAGGCCTTGACCCGAAAGGGTTGTAATGGCCATATAATAATAATAAGCTGAAATTAACATATCAAATTGTTGAACTTCTGATTAGTATCGCCCATTCTTATCAGAAGAATTGGAATATATTTTTAAGGTAACCTTAAAGCTCGAAATAGAATCGAATATATTATTTTCTTTACGATAAACCTAAACATAACATAAACATAACCACAGACGATCGAATTTGGCCTTTAAATTTATGAAACAGCCTAAAAGTATGCAACAATTTTTCAAAGACTTTAAGAAAATTGAATAATGGACATCTTTTTGAATGATGTGTTAATAGCAATCCAAAATTGGAGGATTGCTAAACAATGTGAAAATTATGTATTAAATATTATATTTTAAAGGCTATAGAAACGGAAGAATCGGGAATAATGGCAAGCCAAGGCCGACATAGGAAAGTCAATGTCAGTTCGTCTTGGAGTTATCCGCCAGTTATTGTAAACTTCAGGTCCCATTTAATAGACTAAAATAATTGAAAGAAATTAGAATCATATATCCGAGCAACACATGAAATTTTTTACAAATCGATAGAAAATATGGCTAAGCGGATAGCTGATAAAAGAAAATCCGTTCGGAAAAGCAAGTCAAGGCAATTTTCCAGCAAGACAAAAGCAATTTTTGATATTGTGGCAAAATAATTTCAGCTGAAATATTTTGCTAAATCCAAAAGAGCTTAAACTCTTTGTTGTTTTCAGAAAAGGAAAATGCCATATGCCATATGACAATGGGAATGGATGGGTGTGGTGCGACGCTGCGACGGTGCGACGTGGTCATGGTTTTCTCTTTGAGCACGCGGTCAGTACGTGCCTCTCGGCAGTGCTCAGATTTCGATTCAAATTGAAAAATATTGGTTCGTGTGACTTCGAGCTGGAAACAATTGATGTGGCGATGGCGAGCACAGGGTGTACCTGCTCCTTGGCGGCCCCCATAAATGGGGAGGGGGTTATTTGGCAGAGCGTGCAAAATGCTAGACAACAATCAAAGTGCTCGCAAGTCCTGCAAATAAGCGGGTAAATATCGTGCGTGGGGCGAGGGAAATTACAGAACCATTTACCATTTTCCTACTCGCAGGACGTGGCAAATTGATCAGAAATCACGTTGAGGAAATTACTTTAAAATGTGCAAACGCAGTCAGTTTCAAGAAACTGGCAAGGAGCCAAAATCTTCTCCCGCCAGTTATAACTACAGCTGGGTGTGTGTGTGAGTGTATCTGTGTGTGTGTGTGGTTGGGCGTGTCAGTGGTTACGGGTGGTGTGAGAGCAAGGAGGCGTGGCTATCGCCAAGAGGCGCCAATTAAACTTGTTTGAAATTCAACGTATTTATTTCGCTTTCAACGTTCATGCTTATTATCATTATTATTATCATTATCATTATTATTATTATTATTATTTCCATTTTTTCAACTTTATATTTGTTATGGCTGCAGCTGACAGATATCCTATCAAATCGCAAAACGTGGGCTGTCTAAGGGATGATTCAATGGGGCCTCCAGTGCGGGCTTCAGGCATTGTGTCTTTAATGAGCTGCCCGTTAAAGCACTTGAGACATCGGTGAAATTGATTGATTGATTGATGGCGTGGCAGCCATTGAATGTAATCCGAATCGAGCCATTGCTGAGGGCAATTCATTAGCATAAATTACCCGCAGGACAAATGAAGGAGGAAGTCCGTATCCTAGTTGTATTATACTCATATTCACTGAGTATTTCCTTCTTTGAATCATTCCAAACCAAAATCTCACTATCTTAGTAACTTGGTATCTTAGTATCTTTCAATCCTTCTAAACTAGTATCTTTCAATCTTTTTAAACTAATATGATACTATGATACTATGATAGTATCTTAGTATCTTAGTATCTTAGTATCTTAGAATCTTACTATCTTAGTATCTTAGTATCTTAGTATCTTAGTATCTTAGTATCTTAGTATCTTAGTATCTTAGTATCTTAGTATCTTAGTA
>JBANCY010000694.1:0-10564 GCA_037040045.1 Phorticella flavipennis | reverse complement strand
TAGTATCTTAGTATCTTAGTATCTTAGTATCTTAGTATCTTAGTATCTTAGTATCTTAGTATCTTAGTATCTTAGTACCTAAGTATCTCAGTGTCTTAGTATATGTGTGTTTCAGTAACTATATTTGTATCTGTATCAGTTAGTTGTTAGATTAATTAGATACACCATCCTGTCGCTTTCGCATTTGATGGATTACCAGCATTACTTGACTGCACACAATAATCATTTATAAGGCACATAAGCGCATGTTTAAAGTTTTCCACCAAGTCGTGGAAACCGCCGGGGAAACTGGGTGGTGCGGTCAATGGGGCTGGCGGGCTCCACAGACACCGCTTGCACAATGCGCACAGATTCGAATTTAGATACCGTGTCAGAGCCACTTGGCAGTTGCGCTGGGGTTGTTGAAATTAGATGACATTGATCGGTGCGGGGGACGGGGGAGGTTGGCGATTTCTATTGCGAATTTTCGACCGGGCAACAAACTGAACCACCGCAGCGGCCTGTCAGTTGCAGCAACGCCTGCGTCTGGCCCTGTCAGTTGTTGATGCCAGAGCAAATTTGCATTAGAATCAGTTGTTCGAAAGTGTGAAATGTGTGCATGTGGCGGCAGACGGCGGACGGCAGACGGCAGACGGCGGACGGCACTTAATATTTTATCTTCTTCATTTTGAGAAATGATCTAACGCTAAGAAAATGAACAGATATCTTGTAGTGATGCGAGTGCTTCGAGACCTACCTCATTAAACAAACATATGTTGCCAGTTTTCAGTCTAAACAGGAGCGCAAATTTAAAAAACTAACTAAAACAAGTAAGAAAGCTCTAGTCGAGTGAGCTTGACTACGAGATACCCTGATCCCAACTGTACAATACATTGGGAATCGTCTAATACCCTTATATTCTTGAATTAGAATCATTACGATAAGGATAATATAAAATATAAGCACTTATTTAATTTGGGGGGGACCAAATTGTGATGGTGTTGATAGCTCTATAAATGCCAAGTTATGACCATTTTATCGAACAATTAATTTATCGATTATCGGGCAAAGGAATCTAAAATTAAAAATACACTTGATCTGCGTATATACCGATATTCCTAAGATCGGCGCGTTCAAACGGACAGAGAGACAGACAGACAGGGCTTAATCGACTCAGCCATTGACACTGATCAAGAATTTATAAGCATTATGGAGTGTGGCACGCCTTCTTCTGTCTGTTACGTACATTTGCACCAACTTATTATACCCTTCATACCAATTTTCAATTGGGGTCAGGTCAGGGTATAAAAATGAAACTATTGCGTTGACTCCACGATTACCTGCGACTGGAAGAGTAAGTGGGGATTGTTCTTAAGCGGAATCCACTAACTTATTATATTACTTTTGATTTATGTTGCAAAATCTGACAGTTTTAAGCTACAGTCGAAAGAAGCTAAAGCCCTATTTAGAGAATCATATTAATTTACTTTTGTAAACAATTCCATACGCATGTGTTTACTTCACAGTTTTGTTATGGTTTTCCAGCTGCTATAAATAGATCATTTCGAGTGGCAACTGAATAAATATAATATATTTAACGCAGTTGCTGTATGCGTATAATACAACAACTTATTGTACGATTTACTGGCCGAGGCACTCTCTCATACCCTGTAATTAAGTCAAAACTGACTCTGCCCATGTCAAAGTTTATTATATTGTTTGGAGACAAACATTTATAGCAACTTTTTCTTCTCGATTATATGAATTTGTGTTTTCACATTTTAGTCGTGTAATCCCTTGTTTTGGGAAAAGATACACGATTCTCGGGGGTAACTGAGGAAGGGAAAAACTGCTGCGGCTGCAGCTGAAAAGTACGTCAACTGCGTTTCTAATTAGATGACACCATGCCCCCCCCCACACACACACACCTACGCACACACACAAACACATTGAATGTGCTTTGCATGCATTGCGTATACGCGATGTCTAACAGCAGCCAAGTTGCCAGACTGTCAGACTGCCAGACTACCAAGCTACCAGACTGCCACACAGACGGCCAGAGTAAAACAATACAAAAGAAATTAGCAGCTCATTGCGAGGCAAATGTATCTAAGGCAGGGTTTATATATATATATATATATATATATTCTATATACATGTGTGTGTGTGTGTCTTCGTATCCCTCAACACCTTACACCACCCCCCCCCCCCCACTCTGTACGTCTGCATAAAAGTGTTCTACGCATTTGGGAGTTAAACGAAAGCTCAACCATGTGCATAAATCATAAAAATTATATTTTAGTGAGTTGCAAAATGCCACCAAGTCAGGATGGGAAAGAGACGGCACATACGAAACGACAGAGGGGGCATCACAAGCGGCAAGTGCTCGCATGCAGAATGTGCCATTGCGGCCGGGTTTCGGTTGCACTCCCCTAACTTTCGGTTAGGGGAGGGTTGGCCGCACAGTGGGAAAATGCCAAGAAATTTAATGGAAAATAATTTATAACTGGCGTATCATAATACCCTGTGACCATTGCATAGGAAAGTAAGTTGGTCCAAATCTATGCAACGGCAAGGAATTCAAAAGGAATGAAGTATCTTGATCAATATGAAAAGTAAAGTCTATTAAGCATATCCGTCTGTGTATCCATCTCTCTATCTGTCTGCATTGTACCGCCAAGCAAAAGGTGCGAGTTCGAGTCCCGCTGATGTCGATAGGAATGACGCTCCTAGATAAACTAGGTTGTGGCGTAGGATTTGAAATCCTCCCACATAAACAAAAAAGTTCTTCACTGAAGGAAGCAGAAATAAAGATAAATAGTGCTTCAGGCTTTGACTCGATAGGGTTGGTATGGCCGTCTAATAATAACAATCACGTAGTCGAACTCTCCGATAAGCGCTTTATCCCTCGCTTTAAAGCAATACCAATATGAACAGATTTGCATTAGGTTTAAATTTAAAATTTAAATTTAGCAAGAAAACGGTCTGCTTGTGTGTCTGCCTGATTGTTTTTCTATATGATCCGGTACAAAATTAAAAATATCAATTGTGTATATATCTTGGCACTCTCTCTTTGCTGATAGAGGAAATTATGGATAGCATAATTAGCTGGAGGGGCCTCGGTGGTCCAGTGGATAGCGCACTGTCCCGCCAAACAAGAGGTGCGAGTTTCGAGTCCCGCTCATGCCTTTCGGCATGATCCTACTAGAAAAACTAGGTTGTGGCGTAGGATTTGGAATCCACTCACATAAAAATGTTCTTCAGTGAAGGAAGCAGAAATAGAGCGAAATAGAGCTTTAGGTTTTGACCCGAAAGGATTGTTATGGCCATATAATATTAATAATAATAATTAGCTGAGGAAACTAAAACCTTTAAGAAACGAAAATTTCTAGAGGTTCTGACCGGAACTATAAAACTAATCTGGCTGAATAATTCTAGAGATCTACAATCATAAGGAAAAGTCAAACCAGACTATAACTAATTAAAATAGGGTGCGTGAAAAGAAGATATTATTCGAAAAATCGATGTCTGATATTGGCTTTCGATTATAACATTGATGCCAACATGTTTTAGTAAATTTGATCTACTTTATTGTATAGAACATCTGAGGAACTTAAATGTTTAAGTGGTATTCAGAAAAGGTCGTGAGGTCGTATAAACCTTTATGGCGTCAGTCGTAAACATTTGCTATAGTCGATAACAGTGAAATTTACAAGGTAAATATTCTAGCAAATCTAGCATGGAATGAAGACGCTTTGGGTATAAAATGTTGCCAGACTTATACGAAAATTCCAGTATTAGTTGACGGATTAAGAATGAATAGATAGATGAAATAGATGAATAGATGAAACACAAAACTGATTGTGAAAAGTCGTTTAGTTTAATTAAACCTTGTCAGATTTTGAAACTCAAATATCTGCTCTATGGAAAGTGACACGAGTCAATTAAAGCAATTAAATAAAGATCCAATTGTATAAATCTATATAAAGTTATATAAGGGAAAATTTTTTTGCATTTTTCGAGAATTGACAAATATTATTTGTCAAATGAGCATTGGAGTGAAATATAAATTTTCTCTTAAAAAATGGCAATGTTATTAGGATATTTATAGAAATGAACAAGTATAAAATCGTGTATTCATCGAACTAAGATTAAACATAATTGAGAAAATGTTAGTTAATTTCCTTTAGAGATTCCACTGTGATTTGCTCGGCATTTAGTTTGGCATTTAGTTGCACGCGTTGTGGCATATAAAACGTTGCATGGTGGCAATTGCAGCTCTCAAATGACACTCGGTAAGCGGTGGATTTGTGAAGTGCACTCGACTCGGTGGCAACATGGTGGCAACATGGTGGCAACGTGGTGGCAACACCGGGCTGCAACTCGGCCAAATAAACCCTGTGGCACGCACTTAAATTGGCTTTTAAATTGTTTGGAAATCCGCATCGAACTATTTGCCCAACTAAACTGTGTATTTACCTCAAATTATACCGAGCTGAACTATCTGAACTGCAATTAATTTAAGTGGAATGCCATCAACTAATGGTCGGTATTCCATCCTCCACCCTTCACCCTCCACCCAGCTACGGAATATTCCAACATAGCGCAAATATTTTCTGACAAATTATGCAAAATGACCGCGATCTACCGATTCGGTTATGAATTACACAAACTGAAAGTCGGTGGAAAATGTAAATTAAATTATTGAATATTCATTGTAATTCGAAAATAGAGCAAACCAATGAAAATCTAATATAGTAATTACAGAAAATTAATTAAGCTGCCAATCAGTTAGCTAAAACTGGATGTTATCTGGATTTTCCAATGAAAAATCGTGACGAAACACTTTGTAAACGTTGGCATAGTCAATAGTTGAGTTTTATTTAATCGAATGATTGATTTGATTGATTATAATAGACTTTTATTTATTAGTATTATTATGTACTATTTCTTGATATTTTTAGATCAAATCTAAATTACAAAGGTTAGCCGATCTGAGATCTTCATGTTTTGACAGGTCATGATTTTTTTGGAATAACTCCGAAACTTTTGTTAAGTATATAAAGAATATATTGAAGAGTATATGTCGGAGTTGTCAAAAATACTATCTTGTAGAAAGGTCTATGCTGCTAATTCAGAAATTCTGAAATATAGTTCATAAAAACAAGTATAAGTATAGCTCATCTTTGCACTTCCAACCAACAATTAGATCTTAAATAAAAAAACATATATAACTTAAACTATTTCAGTTATTAATTATAAATTTAGCATTAAATTCTAAATTACAAAGTGTAGTCAGAGCAAGTGAACCCTTCAAGCAAAAACACTTTAATGTAAAGACCCGAACTGGCATAAGCCATTCACATATTCATGGGAAATTAGATTAAGTAAGGGCAATTTTGAGATCATGTTACGCTTTTTATACCCTGATTTCAATTGAAAATTGGTATGAAGGGTATAATCAGTTTGTACAAATCTATGTAACAGGCAGAAGGAGGCGTGCCACACCCCATAAATTATATATATTCTTGAGATATCAATAGCCGAATCGATTCAGCCCTGTCCGTCTGTCTGTCTTTCTGTCCGACTATCTGTCTGTCCGTCTATCCATTTGAACGCGACGATCTCAGTGACTACAAGAGCTAGAGTGTTCAAATTTCCCATGAAGATCCGTATATACCATACGCAGATCAAGATGGCAGAGCAAAAAATTGTTTCTCAAATTTTGGATGTCACGCCCCACTCCCCCAAAAATCAAAAAAAATTGATAACAGGTGTAATGCTTTGAATTAGAAAAAGATTTTTCAATACACGTATTTTGGAATTTTGGAACTTACACAAAAAGTCGATCTTATTAAAAACACAGAAGTTATTCGCAAAAGAGTGTCAAAATTCACCTATGGGAAAGGCGGCTGACGCATCGTCGACTGCAGCACTCTGTATGTATTGATTAGAATCATTAAAAAATAGACCCATATCTGAAGCAGATGATTACTGGTGATGAAAATTGGATCACTTACAGTAAAGTCAAACTAAAACGGACGTGGTCGAGAACAGGCCAGAATTGGCGGCCCTGGAAAGAAGGAAGCTTCTGTTGTGTGTTTAGTGGGATTGACAAACAATCATCCACTATGAGTTACTCTCCTATGGCCACAGTCTTAATACGGACCTATTCTGTCAGCTACTAGAACATTTGAAGATGACAATCGTCCAGAAGCGCCCAGCTTTGACCAAGAGAAGAAAAATTGTGTTTTACCAGAAAAACTTCTGATCACACACATCGATAGTGACTCGCCAGAAGCTCCAAAGCTTGGTTGGGAGGTTCTTGCAAATCCACCTCATGGTCCGGGTTTGGCAGCAAGTGAATTCCACCTGGTTCTGTCTATGGCGAATGCTTTGGCTGGTTAAACTTTCGACTCAAGAGAGGCCTCGATTTTCCCAGTTTTGTGCCAATGGGGACAAGATTTTCTAGGACAAAGGTACAAAACCTTCAAAAGGGCAAAAAGTTATCAATCAAAACGGTGCATATATGATATAAATCGGATATAGGTACATATGTAAGTATGGTAATTAAGCCTTTAAGTGAATGCAATTATATACATATAGTTCATGGAGAGATTTCAGCTTCTGCCTTTTAAATAATTTTTGGACAAGCTCCCTTTTATCCATTTCCAATGGGTATACGGACCCTATTAACCCTTCAACCGATAAGTGAACACAATTTCTAGAAACCTTTTTATGGTAAAATTTATGCTCTTCAAATTACAGCCAAATATTGCGTTCATATTGCAATTTATTTTGTGTGAGCAAAGCTGTTGCCATGTCGATTGCGTCATCTCCATCGTTTGAGATATTCAAAAACACTTCAATTGCACTCACATGCGCATTCACATTCACATTCACATTCGCATTCACATTGCCGTTTGCATTCACCCTTGCCGCATCGAGAGTGGGGAGTCGACGGCAAGTGTGTTAAGTGGATGGTTATCGGGCAACAATCCATCAATCATTTGAAGAATGCTGCCAAGCAATCATATGTTGTTCTACACGAATATGAATTGTTCATAGTTCATAGTTGCATTTGCCACTTCCTGTTCGCTCAGTTTGGCTTCCATTTCCGCTGCAGCTGCAGCTGGGTGCGCCTCGCCCCGCCTCCCCCCGCCTCGCCCCGACCCGCAAGAGATTCGCCTTCCATATCTGTCGGTGCCTAAGGCTTTACGTATCATTGATTGCGCCAAATGTTTCCGTTCCAATTCTTGAATCAAGTGCCGAGTCAGTGACCTTAAGCTATTCGGGGTGCTGAGAATGGAACTACCGAATAGGGGCTCTCCAACATGGTATATAGTAAACACACGCCGAAAACAAAGCAATCTAATGTCGGCTGACGTTAAAGCATACAATGAATTTGAATCAATTAAAATTCGTGTGCGAGGGAGGTTCCCTAAGTCCCATCAGGGACTCGAAGACATAAAGCTTATTAGACTAGGGATGGTCGATGAGAAGAATTTATAATTTGTTTACAATTCGCTCTCGATCTAAATATGTTTACAACATTTTCAAAAGTTCCTCCTGTGCCACATTAATCTTAACTATTATAATTCACGTTTCCCCCGCTATATTCTAGGCTCGGCTTGCTCGGTTTGATGATATTTCCAAAATTTTATTCTTACTTCATAACAAACTATTATATGAACATTATAAGTCTCATAATAATCATAGAAACAATTACTGGAAAAATCTATTTTCAGCGCATGAATTTTTTCCGTCTTTTGAGATTGAGATAATGAATTTTATACAAGAACTAACTGCTGTTAGGGGCCTCGGTGGACCAGTATATAGCGCACTGTCCTGTCAAACAAGAGGTGCGAGTTCGAGTCCCGCTCATGTCGATAGGAATGACGCTGCTAGAAAACTAGGTTGTGGCGTAGGATTTTCAACCCACTTAAGTATAAGAAAGTTCTTTCGTGAAGGAAGCAGAAATACAGGAAAATAGTGCTTCAGGCATTGACCAGATAAGGTTGTTATGGCCATATGAATGGAAATTATCATTTCTCAAATCGATCTTTTTTTTCAAAATCAAACAATTTGTTTATAATAATTTTATTTTTGGTATTTTAGTATCATTTTAGTAGAGATTGGGAAACTCTGGAAACCACCCTCGCACAGTCAAGTTCAACTCTGCTTACACTTTCATTATGCAATTGGAGCACTTTCAGTTCTACCACATTGCCAGAGTATTTATGGAGCGCGGAATATGAAATAAAAATACCCATTTCCTTTAGAGTATCCTTTAGAGTATCCCAAATTCGGCATCTACTTCATTATTTATCGTCAGAGATTTTCCGATTTGGTTAAGCTTTTCGGTGCTTTGACGTGAATCATCAGAATCTCAAATTGTGTTTCCACATGCAAATGATTCACACAGAGAAGAGCCCCCGGAATAAAAAAAAATACCTTTGCATTTGCTGGAGAGAATATACCAAATAATATAAAATATAAAATATACTGCGATTTGTGTTCGTAAATTTGGTTGTTTGTAAAATTTTAAGTGCTAAGCGAAGGCCACTCATCGCTAAATCGGGCGAAGAAGAAGAATTCTACGGAGAGCGAGAGAGTGAGTTAATGAGCGAGAGAGAAGAGAGAGAGAGAGAGAGTGGGAGAGACCAGCTGATAAGGTTGCCCCCAATCAAGTTATGATCGCGCTCGCGCTCAATTGACCTGCTCACATCACTGTGTTTGCATGGGGAACTATAAGAGGGGCTTCTGCGAGGGTCAGTTGAGAGTTGTCAAGTGGAACGATCACTTTTGGTACTTCTCTGAAATCTGCACCATTTGAAGATCGGTTTATAGCAGAACACAAAAGGAGGCTCGAACTTCATTTGATTTATTGGAACACTCTACTAAAATATAGTGTTTCCGGAGGTATACTTGGATCTATATATAAATAAAACTAATGTAATGGAATAAATTTTAATCATAAAAAGAGGCAAACAATTTTATATAAAAAAAACCCTAGAAGTATAGTCTCAAAAACTTATATTATGGAAAACATATTGTGAATATGTTGGAAGAATTTTTACCTCTATCTATAAAGTTGGTACGAATCTAAGTCACTCTCCTGTAAAAATCAGACTTAAAATCTTACATATTATTAATTTTTTTTTTTTGAGAATATTTTTGTAGTTAATTACTATCTTATGATATATAATGTAGTTTGTATAAATAAAAATTGTATACAATATCTCCATACCAATCGAAATATAATAAAAAAAACACTATTTAATTCTATAACCAGGCACCCTAACCTGAAAGTCGATATTTGAATGATACATTTATTTACCCGTATGGATTCCATAGTAAATATCGGAATTGTGGTACCACGTATCAGTATAAGTATCAATGTCAGTGCAATGGTCTTTGGGTTCTTAGGGTCTATCATTATATTATTATATATATGAAAAATATGTATGATTTATTCTCTAGGTAACCAGTTGATATGAATCATTTAAACGCAGTAATAAAGCTTTTTAGAAGAGCTTTATATTTTCGTCTAAAAATGTAATTAAAATTGATTGATTCTACTTTAATTTTTCGCCAAGATCAAACTCGAAATTGGCTGAATCGTATTTTTATCGTAATTTTGTGATGAAATATAAAATCTATAACCAAATAGCTGAGAACATTAACTATTCTCTCAGCAGATTCAGTCGGATTTAGAATTATTTTTCATTTACATGTAATGATTTTTAACCAACTCAGTAAATTTCAGATATATATAATGATTTGTTTATAAACCATGGTGAATTTAATAAACAATTTTTTCATCACTTTAAGACTGCAGTAATATAATATAACAGTCACCTCTACATCTCTCTCTCACTCTATATATAAATATGAGACCACCTTTTGTTATAACGTCATGCTCATATCTGTAACCAGTGCTGGCAAATCAAATTTATAGCCAAATATTCAAAGCGTTTGATTTGAAAAATCGATAAGTTCCATTTTTAAATAAGCAAGGTTTTTTCATGGAATTATGGGCAGTAAGTTTAGTACGTAAGTTTTGAGCTTTCGTTGGAAAATTTGGTATATAGCCCTCTTTTATAATTACTCTGCAAAAATATCCGCAATATTTATTTCATTATGGAATTTCGCACATATGTAATGAGTAGTTCCGAAATAGTCTACTCTCGCTTCTTTAAACATATAATATAATGATTAATATGCTCTTGCCTAAGACTAACTTGGAGTTACACAATATATTAATATGATATTGAATCTGTTAACTTTCAAAATGTAAATGTAAATGTTATTTTTATATAAAAACTCTATTGTTTATTGAATTATTCTGAAAGTCTAAGAACGTAAACCCATGTTTTATATGGATTTCATGTTTTGGTTAACACGATTTCGGTTTTAGGAACGTAACCATCGTGTTAAACGAAAGCCAGGTGTATAATTATACCCTGATCCCAATTGAAAATTGGTATGAAGGGTATTATAAGTTAGTGCAAATGTATGTAACAGGCAGAAGGAGGCGTGTCACACCCCATAAAGTATATATATTCTTGATCAGGATCAATAG
>JBANCY010000692.1:0-22562 GCA_037040045.1 Phorticella flavipennis | reverse complement strand
ATATATATATATATATATATATAAAACATAGGATTGCTTAACATTTGTAATTTGGCAATTATTGAGCAACTGCAGTTGGGTTCGTATTTCGTTTAACGTTTCTTAAGTTCAAAAAAAAAAAAAAAACAGGGGCGTGGAGGGGGGCGTTAAGTTGGCACAACCATTAAGCAGTGCATACTCTCTCTCTCTCTCTCTCTTTCTAACTAAATAACTCCCTCTCTCTCTTGTTATATATATAATTTTGAGAAATTATTAAACTTTTCGTCTTCTTCTTTCAACAGCACCGAGCAATGCTTCTCATATACTAAGTGTTAGGGGGCGGGTGTAGGCGTAGGCAGCGCAATGTTTTTGTGGGCGTGTCCAGTATGCTTTATGCTTGGTTGCATGACGATGCATATTTTGATGGGGAGGATGATCTGAACTTATCTATGAGTGTATATTTTAATAATATAGCTTATGTGTGTATGCAATGACGTTGACGTTGTCCTTTGACCTTTGACATTGGCTTGACAGCGTCCTGTTATTCTTGTTTTTTGTTTCTCTTTGTCACACGCTACTCCTGCCATTCGTTCTCATCGACACCCTCCATTTCATCCTGCTCCAATTTGGTTGTAAACTCCATTCGCGCGCTAACCGATTTTTGAATCTGTAAATCAAGTTGAAAATGGTTAAATTCATATGAAAAGCTTCGAGAATTAACTTAAGTTAGTGGATTAAGTGAAAAGCTTGATCAAAAGCTGTGTAAAGTTCACTGAAATTGGGTCAGTTTTGTAGAACTGTTCAAGGATTTTTATGACAAAAGAATTCACAAAATTCTAGCCTGTTTTTTCAGTCTCTCGAAGTCTTATATCATTTGACTATTGAAATTTACAAAAAAGCTTATAAAAGCGCCTGAAAAAATTTTTACAAAGAAATAACTAAGGATGGATTATATTCGGCGCGTCGAAGTTTTCATACTCTTTTTGAAGACAGCGGTAGATAATAACGAGTCTTGGAAGTATGTGAACTTTCAGTCAAATACGTTGGAAAACATGTGAAATATGGGCGAAACCGACTTTTTGTTATACTATATGGCAGCTATATGACATAGAAGTCCAATCCTTATGAAATTTGTTGGAACGGTAGATAATAACAGATCTTAGGAGTGTGTGAACTTTCAGTCCGATACGTTCGAAAAAATTGGATATATGGGCAATACCGACTTTCGGTCAGCTATATGACATAGAAGTCCAATCCTTATGAAATTTGTTGGAGCAGTCGATAATAACAGATCTTAGAAGTATGTGAACATTCAGCCAAATACCTTTAAGAACGTAAGAAATATGGGCAAGCCCTATTTATGGTTATATAGCAGCTATGTGATATTGTATTCCGATCCTTATAAAATTTGCTAAAGCGGTAGATAATAACGAATTTTCGGTGTATGCGAACTTTCAGTTCAATAGTTTGGAAAACATGGGAAAAACCGATTTATGGTCATATGTCAGAGTGGTAGATAATAAAGAATCTAGGGAGCTATTTAAAAGCTCTTTATAATAAGCGCATTAAATTAATCCGAAAAGAGCTTTAAGCTGCGCTTGTTTGGAAAAGTAAGCCCATCTAATAAAAGGCTTTCGTTTCAGGTTCCCTATTCCGATTAGCAGATATAGATATATACAGATGTCCTGGCACATTTTAGAAAGAGCCAGCACTAGGTGTGTGTGTGTGAGTGAGACAACAAAACATACCTCCTGCTGTTTGTTGCTTTCATAGTCAGATTTACCGCCAAATTGGGTTTGATCCGGTTTCTTAACTGGCGCTGTCGTCTGTTGTATGGAGGAAACTGAATGCAAAGCAAATAGAAGTTATAGCTAAAAGTTTAGCTTGTTTTTTGTTTTTAGCCTTAGACTTACGTGTTTCCATGCCCTCCGGTTTAAGGCTAACCTTAGGAGCGGCCCGATCATTGCAGGCAAACCAATCCTCAGCAGACAATGTGGCACTCCATGTAATGCGTGTTGGTGGAAACAAATCATCTTGGAATAGTTCACTCTGTGGGGATAGTTAGAAGTTACTATAGAGGGTAAGTCGAAGGATTATATCAAGTCCCCTTACCTTGATGCGTGGCACTGTGAAGCTGAGCGGTTCAATTGTGGTATTTGTCAGCCTGTAGGCCTTGGAGAACTCCACACTGGCCACATCGCAGTGGTTCTTGGTCAGAAAACTCAAGCCCTGATGCAAGGAGGAGCAACGATGATGCGAGAGTGGGCATATATATGGTTCTTCATCGGTGATCTCATAGCAATAAATGGTCGAATCTCCTTTGCCGGTTACAAAAAGCGTCGAGCTGTCCTCATCGTAATATGGTATGAGTATCGATGGCGATACATCCAGACTGGCGGTATTAAGTGGTGCCATCAATTTTTGTGCATTATACACGCTTATCTGACGCTCTGATACCCTGTAAACACAAAGTTTAATGAATATATTCCTTTTAAGCATAACTCTTTATACTAACTTGTCAAAACCGGTGCAGACTATATAATGACCCTCCAGTGCCCAAGTGATGCGTGCTCCGCGAGTACCCACTGGCCCGTTGCCCTCACGTATCGGTGTCTCCGATTTGCGCGGATTATAAACTCGAATCTTGCCATCTTTACAAACTGTTGCGCCCAGTTTTCCACATGGACTCCAGGCAAAATCAAAGATCTGATCCGTATGTCCGCTGAGGCTGCACTTTTCGGTCATGGTGCGTAGATCCCACAATTTAATGGTCATATCATAGCTAGCCGTTAGCAGTACATCCGCAGCCAATGGATGAAAACGTATAAAATAGATCTTATCCAGATGAGCGGTCAATTCACCCTGCGGCGTATTGGTGGGCTCACTGAGTCCCCCCTCTTCGATGCGCCACAGCTTGACAATGCCATCATCACAGGCCACAGCCAGACGCTGTGCATCAAAGGGATCCCATTGAAAGTCCATGATGTTGCTGCCATTCACCAGCGAGGGTATGACACCGTCGGGCAAACGTCCTGGTCGACTTAACTCAAAGATGGCTATCTTGCCGCCCGGACCCGAAAGGGGAACGGCAACACGATCATGATTGGCATGGAAACCATTGCATTCCCCGGGTATTTGACGACTCAAATTACGCAAGTTCTCAATATGTGTAGACTTGTGACCTGGGGTGCCCTTCAGATGACGAAATTTGGAGACTTTGCCAAAGACAGTGGAGGTGCGTTTTGTGGAGGCAGCCGGTGCACCATTACCGCGACGATGTTCCTCCATTAATTTGCCCTCCGGCACGGAAATACGTTTGGTATCAATGCCAGTGGCATTGATGATATTACCCGTGGGCTTCAATGGCTCCACTTTGGAGCATTCCCGACGACTGTTTGAGGGAAGAGATAGATATAGATAGGGTTGATTGGAAGTTAGATAGATAGACTCACAGTGGTACTGGGGATTGCGCCTTCTCATCCACCTGACTCTTGGAGCGACTCTCATAGACCCGACGTCTTTCGGCAATGCTGCTGCGAACGGCGGAAAAGCGACGTAAGTCCGCATCCGTGCGATCCTCACCCTCAGTGGAATTCTCCGAAGATTCAGAATTTTGCTCAAAGATCTAAATGAAAATTGATGTAAGTATATAAGATATATATATATATATATCATGAATTTGCATAGGGAGGAAGTGTTTATAAGCTTAGGATTGGTATTTTTTTTTTTTTTTTTTTGGTATTTTTCTATTTTGCAGACCTTATCAGATGATTCATCATCGTCGGCTGAAGACTATTGTTGTGGTGGTTGTAGTAGTTGCACAGTTGGGGCAGAAAGTGAAGTAGTATGAAGAAGTTGGGCAATTGAAGTAGAATTTTTGGGTTGTTTTTTTGGTTGTTGGTTAGTAGCACAGTTTTTGGTTACAAAAGATGGTTACAACAAACGATAGAAGAACGTACAGGCATGTAAGAGAGTTCAAAGATTTCAGAGATTAGTTTTGCGAACGCACAATAAATTTCTTACAACAAAAATAATGGGTATATATCTAGTTGTGCTTCCTTGAAAGATGCCATACCTTGCGACGTTCGGAGGTGGTTAAAGATTTCTGTATGCCATTTCCATTGCCATTACCATTTCCAGCAACATTTGCTTCACGTTCCGGATTCTCTGTAATGTTCAGATAGAGTGTTATTATAGCAACTTGTTGTAACTCCTTGGGGGTTCTGAAACTTACTTTTAATTTCAATTTCCACAATGCGATCCGGTTTAGTTGCCTGTGCTGGTGCCTCACTGCCATTATCCTGTCCAGCATTGGAGTTGTTCTCATTGGAGCCCGGTGCCTTGGGTACGGCAAAGACATCATCTATGGATAGACTGCCACTGTTGCTAGGGAAGGGTTTGGGTCCAAGACGTGGCTGTTTATTGTAGAAAGTAAGAGAACAACAAAATCATTAAAAAACACGAAAAAAATTTAGATCTTTTAACATATTTTATCTATTATAAAGCTAGCATAACAATATTTTCAAAATATTCAACAAATTATAAGTGTTTTCGATCTAAGCGTGAAACAATTGGAATTGAAATCAAAAGAAAATAAAAGGAAAATGGTATTACTTTCGACAAGCCGAAAGTTTGTACTCTTTTTCTAAGACAAAAAGCATAAAATAAGTATAATCCATATGGGTTTCAAAACTCTATCGAATAAACAAATCCCTAGCATAACACTTAACCAATAAACCGCAAAATTGAGAGAAACATCATAGAATATTAACGTATTTCTTCCGTATTCGTGGGCTAAATTCTTTGAAATTTGTAGAATCTTTAAATAATAATAAATTTTAGTTGTACAAAGAATTTAAAAACATTCGATGGCAAAACATAAAAGATATGAGCAAACTGCAATTATATATTGGCCAATGTCTTTCAAATTTGTAGGATCGGTAAAAAATAATACATTTTAAGTATATATAAAATTCAAAAACAATCGCTTAAAAAACATGAAATTTATAGGATCGTTGAATATATATAAATTTTATGTATGTATAAAATTTAAAAACAATCGCTTGTAAAACATAAGAGTTATGGGCAAACTTGAATTATATATGGGCCAATTTTTTTTGATGTGGGATCGTTAAAGAATTATACATTTTAAGTAAATTTAAAAAACAATCGCCTGAAAAAACATAAGAAATATGGGTAAGCTCGATTCTCAGTTGCAAAGCAGATACATATATTATGAGAAAGTTTCTTCCGTATTTATCATCTAATTGCTATGAAATTTGTAGAATCGTTAGATAATGATCTTTTTATGTATATAACAAATTTAAAAACCATCACTGGAATAAAATAATAGATATGGGCAAGCTCGACTATGTATAGCAAATAAATATATATATCATATATATTCGGGCCGTCCAGTTTTGACAGAAGGTACCGCTTTAAAGGTACCCTTTTGGAATCCGAGGAACCAACCTTTGTTTTGACACAAGAATATGTTTTTTCAGACCCAATGCCTTTTGTTTTGAGACTATTCTGAAGGTACCCCTTGGGAATCTCCGGATTCCAAGCTTCAGAAAAGAGTTTAACGAAATACTCATTATTCTAGGCAAGAAAGTTTCAACATTAACATTAAGGAACATTGGCATGAAACACTCAGAAACAGTCGAAATGATACAAATATATAAAGTAAGCCTAAGACGTTGGGGAACAGTTGGAACAGTTGGAACTATAATTTATAACATTAAAAAGTTTTACACTAAAATTAGACTAGAAAATCAAAAATAAAATCAAAGAAAATTTATCAAATCAATAGAAACAGCTAAATAATACTGAAACGACTGGAATTGAAATGAACTAAAAAGAAAATGGTGCATTAATCATAGTCTAAGACTTTATGCTAGGCGTTATAAGGTTGTAACATTGGAATAGAACGCTCAAAAACAGTGCTAAGCTAATTTTTAGAAAATCAAAATTGTGCCGTTGTGAAACATACGGAAATGAAACCATAACAAACTGCAAAAAACTTGTTTCGTTGTGCCCCACATTCCTAGGCCCAGTTCCAATTTTGGAAAATCCGGAACAAGTGGACAACGAAACAGTCTACTCCAAAATATAAGAAAATAAAAAGAAAAACTAAAAACGTTTTTTTTTTGCGTTTTCTTTTTGGGAAAGGAAATTTCATGCACTGTGGCACCTTGTAGACAGCTGCAGCTGTGGTACGGGGACGCGGGCGTGGCGTATTGTTGTCGCCGGAACCAGTTGAATCGGAGCCGCCGGAACCGGTTTGCGGCAGGGTCGTGGTGGCCTCTGGCAATGAATTGTTACGCGAGGTGCGCGGCATGGGTTTGGGTGGTGAATGACTGCCGCTGGCGGAATTGGTGTCCAGAGCGGCGGATGAGGATGCCTCCTCGCTACTGCCCGTAGAGTGTTCAGTGGGTGATTCCTTATCGTCCAATTGTTGTTGTTGTTGTTGTTGTTGTTGCTGCTGCTGCTGCTGCTGATCCTTATCGGCATCTACCTTATATTTCGCTTCAAATTTGCGTATTAATTCGCTTTGATTGAGACTACATTCGTCCGATTTGTTATGTCTCTTCTCGCCGGATCCGTTGTTATCATTGCCATTCTTCTCCTCGCCATTGTTGCATTTACGCAACATCACAAAGTGCTCATTGTCATTGCGTTTGGCCGATGATACGGAGGATTTTTGGGTTGGATTTTGACTCTTGCCCTTGGCCTTTTGGTTTTCAATATTCTTGACGAAATCGCTCAGATTGCCACGATGTAGCTGGTGTTTTGGGGAGTTTTTTAACATATAGAGTATTAAAAGAGTCTTAACTAAAGACAGTTTACAATTTGGAAAAGCAGTCCCTAATCTTTCTAAAACCTTTCTTCTACAAATTGTACAATCCAATTGGTTTAACATGTCTATTCTGTATCCCTTTAAGTCTCCCCTTCCTTTGGACCTTTCTCCTAAATACTTACCAAAACTCGCTTTGCTGGATCCAAATTCATTTTGGGTACCGCCTGATTGGTACCATTCAACCATTCACTGGCTATAAGCTCTGTCTTATGGCCCGTAGTCTCCGGATATAGATCAGCATGGAAATCCCGATAAGTCTGTAAGCAAACAAGGAGTTTAAAGAACTTTTCCTTATACAATAATTAAGAATCCTAACTCACCTTACGTGGCACTTGATACATAATGGGTATTACCATATTTGAGGTGAGTTGCAGCACACGATTCACCTCCGCCTCCATGACTTTGAGTGCACGTTTTGGCACCAGGCAAGCACCCTTGGTCTGCTCACCCGTATGCCTTAGGCCTTCGATCAGATAGGGATCCTTATCGGTTATCTCCAGATAATTGATAGTGGTATCACCTTTGCCCGCCAGGAATAACATATTTGTATCGGGATCAAAGAGTGGCATCAGTATGCCCGTAGAACAGTCCAGTTCCAGTGTCTTTTCGGGTGTATTAAAGTTACGTATATCACGTATGATCACCTGACGCAAACGTGCCGAGTCGAAGCCCGTGGTCAATATGCGCGACTGATTGCCCAGCCATACCACGCGGGAATCCTTAATGCTCTGATGCGATTCGGCCTGCATTTGGATCGGTGAGCCGGCGGCACGGGGATCAAAGATCCGTACACATTTATCCTTGCAGCTGGTGGCCAAAACAGTGCCATCCTCACGCCAGCTGGCCGATTGTATAACCTCGGGATGCTCATTGTTGGCTACAAGTAAAATATATATATTAAAACAAGCTCGACTGCGAAATACCCTAATTCCCAGGCAGAATCGCATAACACCTGCTAAGCCGGCCTCCCCTTATGCGAAGATACATGCCAAATTAGGTGTCTATAGCTATAATAGTTTCGCCGCCAGGTGGCGTAGTGCAATTTTCACCATTTGCTAATTTCAGTCTTCAGTCTTTGGCAAATTTCTAGGTCTTATAACTGCGGAGTTTATTATCCGATTATTATGAAAATTTGAAGATTGCTTGACGACGTAGTTATGAATATTTATTCTTGAATTCAAATCATTATGATAAGGATTGTAGAAATTATAAGCAGTTATTTAATTTAGGGAGGACCTTATTAGGATGAAAACAATTTTGGCTGCCACTTTTTATATAGGGTCCCTAGGCACCCACATACCAAATTGTACAACTCTAGCATAAAAACTGTGGCTTCTAGGCCACACTTTCGTTCCATTTCGGGTAAATGGAGGGGTGTATTGAAATTTTCGGGAAATTCAATTCTGCAGTTTCTATTCATAAACCCATATACCAAATTTGGAGTCGACAGCTCCATAAAAACAAAAGTTATGGTCACTTTATCGAAAATTGTATTGACCGATTGTCGGGCGAAGGGGGCGTGGTATCATCGAAATCTCAGAACTTGATATGTGTATTGTACACACGAACCCTCATGCCGAATTTGAAGTCTCTAGTTCGTATAATCTCGAAAATAAATGGGATCGGTACGGACCGATGGGCGCACAGGGCTAAATCGAATAGGCTATTGATCCTCATCAAGAATATATATACTTTATAGGGTTTGCCTTGCCTTTCTGCCTGTGACATACATTTACACAAACTTATTATACCCTTCATACCAATCTTCAATTTTGATCAGAGTATAAAAACTAATGATTTCCCAGATGATTTCGTGGAGACTTACAGAAGATCTCCTTTTGTGTGGCAATATCAAAGAGTGCCACACAGCCCGCTGCGGTGGAATACATCAAACCATCCGCTGTGGGATGAAAGCCAACAGTTTCCACACGTCGCTGCTTATGTGAGAAAACCGCTTCCGGATCAGAGAGCGATTGTTCCAAACCCTTTTCGGGTATATGCCAGATTTTGACCTAAACAAAGACTTAAGATTAGTAAAATGATAAATTAATCTTGTGTCCACCTAAACTTACCAGACAATCCTGCGATGCTGTGGCCAAGAGACCATCATGAAAAGGTGAAAATTTCAGATCTGTAACTGTATCCGTATGACCATGCAGCAAGGGCATGGTCTTGCTCTTGCGTCCGCAATCATCGAGCGGCAATACGGCCACACTGGAGCCCGTATGCTCCCAATTGAAGGCCATAAAGGCGGCCGAGGCGGCGATATTATTGCCATAGGTTTGATAGCTCCCGACGCAGATCTCCCGGACGCAAGCCTCCGCCTTGGGTACAATGGGCGCGGCATTTTTGTACTTTGAAGCCTTGAAGCGCCACGCCATTGTGTGGGTGCGGTGCGGAGCGGGTGTGTGCGAGTGTGTGTGAATTGGGTGTCAATTTACAGTTAGCTGTGTACAGTTTCGATCGATTGATTAAGCGGCGTAATACCGTTAGCAGCGTCTTCAATTCGTGCGCGAAAAAAAATCACTATTTACGGTTTTGGTTCACGTCTGAAATGGGAATTGGAATAGAAAATGGGAAATTGGAAATTAGAAATTGGCAAACCAAAAGTTATATATAGATATATGTATCAATTAGTGTTATTAAAAGCAAAAAAATAGGCAAAAGATAAGAACAAAGTGTAATTATAATAATGTTTAGTTATCGCCACTGTGTGACAGCCCCGGCGACGACATGAATCATTCGCACGCATATTGCCTCAATTGATAAGCTCTCGGTTCCCCCGATACCCCCGATATGTCGACTGCCCGGACACGCCCACACTTCAGTCGCATTACTCACAACACACACAACACACACAACACACTCAACACACACACACAACACACAGAAAGCCCCAACCCAGGCTGAAGAAACTTGATGTGCAACAAGCATCAGTGTTGGCCAAGCAAGTCTTAAAAAAGCTAGTTTTGGCAGACAAAAAGCTAAAGAAAGCAACTGCATGTATTGTTATGAGAGTTGGTAAAGAAAACAAGTACGGAAGGATTGTCAACTACGTTGGAAAACATGAGAAATATGATATATGATATACTAGTCTGATCTCTATAAAATTTGGTCGAGCGGTAGATAATAACGAATTTTGGGAGTATGTAAGCTTCCAATCCCGTTGGACAACATGGGAAAAATGGGCAAAGCCGATTTTTAGCTATATAACAACTATATGATATAGAAATTCGATTCTTATGAAATTTGCTGGAGCGGTAGATAATAATGAATATTGGAAGTATGAAACTTTTCAGTCCAATACATTGGAAAATATGGGATATATGGGCAAAACAGACTTTTGGTTATACGGCAGCTATATGATATAGCAGTCCAATTCTTATAAAATTTGGTGATGCGGTAGATAATAACAAATCTTGGGAGTATGTAAACTTTCAGTGCAATACATTGGCAAAAATAGGATATATGGGCAAACCCGACTTTTGGGTATACGGCAGCTATATGACATAGTAGTCCGATCCGTCCGGTTTTGACAAATGTTTGGACGCATAACAAAACAAGGCTATGTGCCAAGTTTGTTCAGTATAGCTCAAAAACTGAGGGACTAGTTTGCATACGCTTGGCTGGAAGTTTCCTATGATATATTTTCTATATAACCATAATATATAGAACATAAAATATTCAATATAATTCCTAGAAAAGTAAAGCTTTTTAGCTAAATTATTGGAGATCATTAAAAAAGCTACTAAAAATTTAAAATGTTATATTAAGTTTTAAAGATTATGATTAATATGGCATATATGTATAAAAGATAGCTAAATTATTATTATTATATGGCCATAATAACCCTATCGGATCAAAGCGTGAAGTAGAATGTGCCTTATTTCTGCTTCTTTCACTGAAGATCTTTTTTTAGGCGGTTGGATTTCAAATACTACGGCACAACCTAGTTTTTTTTTTCAATCAAAAATTTATAGATTTTTAATAGCTAAAAACTGCCAACTTGACCGCACAAGTAGCCAACATAATTAGCACTTTCTAGTAATTTGATGAAATTTATGTGACAATTTTCAAGCTAAATGTGTCAACACTGTTGAAGAAGAACTTGCCACTTGCAGCTTTGGTTGTTGTTGTTGTTGTTGTCGCTGCACTTGGCGACAATTATTGAGGACATACATATATATCTATATTTATATATAGACGAGTGTGTGTGTGTGTGTGTTGAGTGTCTCTCTTTTTCTTTCTCCTTCCAAGCAATTGCATGAAAAGAGAAAGCATAAAAGCATAAACAACAAAAACAATTGAGTTGACAACCAGAGGAGAAAGAGGCGGAGGAGGAGGAGGAGGAGCTGGAGGCAGGAGCGGAGCGAGGGCATTGCAATGTCGATTTACGATTGACGATTAACGATGTCGATTGCCAAGTTGCCGGATAAGCTTAACGCACAGACGCACACGCACACACACAACACACACACACACATATTGGCATGCAAACAAGTGTGACACACACACACACACACATGCACGTCCTTTCCGGTGTGTGTGTGTGTGTGTGTGTGTGTGAAAAGCTCTTTATAAGCATAAAATTGGCCCCTTGTGAGCGCTAAAAAGTCGCCATTTGGGCGTGCCACGCCTTTTTTCTATATCATAATGTATATAGGTAAATACTATTTACAGTCGGAACATTTTCTGAAGTTTTCCTCTCAAATTCGCTTTCTACCGATGAAGGTTCGATAAAAATTAGTGATCGATAGAACATTAGCTTAGAAGATTTCATTCAAGTTATGCAGTTTTATAATAGAATTCAAAAATGTTATCGAACATCGATATATCGTTAGTATTTTATCGATATCGCTTTAGACAGAAGATTTTCATTCAATTTCTAGTTAAAAACTTACTAAGTAGAGAAAATGTTATCGAACTAAGTTTTATAATCGATATAGATGTTTTTTTTACTATATACTATTGAAATCTAGCCAAATAATCGATAGTTGAATCCATAACACATTAGAGTAGGAATGTTAAGTCTTGTTATCCAATCACAAAGTGAAAAAAATGGTCATATTAACTCGATATGTGTTTTTTATAGACATTGCATTAAAATGTTTTCGAGTTTTCCCACGTATGCTCGATAAATTTGAATCCACAGCACACAAGAACTATAAGTTTTTAGTGTCTATCTAGTTATACAATCATAAGGTATAGTGGCTATAAAAGTTTATCGATTGTACATTAAAATCTTATGAAACATCGATATATTATCGATAATTTTTTACAATATGATATCGAATTTTTAGCTAACATTAAATACAAATGCGATCGAATTGGCATATATACAAAAGTTTATCGATAGCGCATTAAAATGTTATCGAACCTCGATGTATAATCGAATTTAATTCGTCAGTATATTAGACTTGAAGTTGTCAGTTGTTATTTTTTTGAGTAATCCTTAAGTAGATAACACATATATAATCGCTATAAAAGTTCATCAATATATTTTAAGGTTATCGGGGCTCGATACATTAGAGCATTTTACACTAGAAATTTTTAGTCCTTATCTTTTTAGGTATTCATTAAATTCACAATATGCTATCGAATTAACATATATATAATAAAAAATGTATCGAATAAATATATATTTATATATAATCGATAAAAATCTATCGATACTAACAATTTTCACACATATTGTTATACAATATCAAAAAGTTTACAAATCTTTGATGATTTACCGACACGACTTTCTTGCCCAACCATTCCGATAAATTCGATCGAGAAACACTCACAATGTAAACAACTTCGCAATACTTTGTTGTCACCAACTCCACAGTCTGAGTAATCCGATATGGTATTTGTTTTATTTTCAAATATAGCTAAAGTTGCAACAATTCTAAACAAATAAATATAGTTGGCAAATTTATCGGAACCACTTGAAACGCAATAACAATAATGGACTATGATGTTATTGTTTTGTTAAAGTCTTTCAACATAACTACCGGGAAATACTGCCAGTACTATGTTTATATTTCTGCAATATATACTATATATATATATATATATAGATTTGATTGAGTAATGTTATCATAATAACGCTTGATTAGAACTTGGTCTGTTTTTGTTCGTTTGCTTTTATAGATTGTCGATAACTTCTTACTTTCTGAATAAGGTAATACCAATTTTTAGCGAAGATTTGCAGCTGTTATTGGGGATATCAAAACTTATATATTCCATGATTCAACTACAAATTATGCCAGACATATTTGGTATGTGAAAATTTCCGGATAATATGCCTTATTATATACAATAAGTCACGAAATGGGAACGGAAGCTCTGAATAATCGTATGGTTAGAAATTGTATTTAGTGTGAATAAAGCAGAGGAATCGGTCAGAAGGCACACATAGATCTAGGGAAACGTGAAATAATTTAGATAGGGATAAGAGTTCCCAAAAATGTTTAGATGGATATCACATATATGTTCGACCAGAAGGACCAGACGGAAGAGATAAAAACTGTAAAATTAATGATGAATTTGGCATATAGGTTGGATATGATAATATTCCTGGGCGGTAAGAAATATATCTAAATGACTATTGTTCGTTAGTTGAATTTGAAAAAGGGGTTCAAAATAAAGCGATATTAAGCAAAGTTTCCGATTTAGCGAATTCAGAAGCCATAGCTTTACATTGTATATAGAAATTGTATTCACAAAGTGATTGTGTTGCAATCCAAAATGTGTGCAAAGTTCATTGAAAATTTGATGATTCAGCACGTTTCTAAGAATTTTGTAAAAATAAGTTAACCTGACTTCGAGTTGAGTCACTAAACTTAATGAGTTCTCAAAAGTTCATTAACGATTTTAAGATATGTTTTAAAACAGGTTTGTTCAGTCGGACTTGGCTCGATATAAATTTTTGACTTAAAACAAGCTCTTTTAGTTTGTTTCTAAAGATATCTTAGCTAGTCCCATAATGAAACTTGGTACATAGCCCTCTTTTGTCGGAACCAAGCGGATCGGATTACTATATAGTATAGCTCCCGTACAACCAAGTTTTCCTTTCTTCTTTTCAAAATTATTGGATTGAAACTACACTTAACACTTAAGAAAAAACACTTATAATCAAGCGGCTGAACTAAAGATTCTTTATTTTTTATAGCTGATTTTAAAGCTATTTGATTAAAAGTTGTTATTATTATTTATCACTTCACCACAAATCCAAAAGATCAGACCACTCTATATCATATCATATAGCTGTCATAGAACTAAAAGTCAGTTTTTTTTTTCATATTTCCGAAGTTTAATAAGGTATCAGATTGAAAGCAAACACACTTTTAATTGTCTTTATAATCAAAAGCTCTACCAAATTTCAAAAGAAATGGAACACGTTATCATATAATGATCCTTGAACTAGAAGTCGGTTTTGCCGTTATTTCTCTTGTTTGTCAAGATATGGGATTAAAATTATGCAAAATATTAAGTTTCTTGATTAACTATCGTTTCACCAAATTTAAAGACCAGATCACTATATAATATATCGGTCATACAACTAAAAGTCGAACCATTATGAAGCTATTAGATTGAATCTTCATACAGGTGTAAAACTCGTTAACATCTATCGTTCCACAAAATTTCCAAGGGACCAGACCACTATATCATATAGCTGTCATACAACTAAAACTCAATTTTGCCTATATTTACCATAATTTTTTAGCTTTTGGATTAAAACTTCACTAATATTTAAGGTTTCTTACTATCCATCGTTTCACTACATTTCGAGACAGTGAGACTATTATTATTATTGGTCCATTATTCCCAAAACAAAGTTATTTGATCAAAAGTTCACGAAATCTTTAAATTTCTTGTTATCTGTCGCTTTACTGAATTTCCAAATGATTAGACGACTTTGTCATAGAGATAAAAGTCCTTTTTGCCCATATTTATCATGTTTTGTAAGCTATTTGATTGAAAATTCACAAATGTTAAGGTTTCTTCATTATCTACCGTTCTAAAAAATATCTGAATGATCATTATATGACAGCTGTCATACAAGTCGGGTTTGCCCATTTTTGCTATATTTGTCCAGCTTTTGGAATGACATTTTCACTGATTGTAAGCAGTTATTGATAGTCACGATTTTGAAATACAATATTGCTATATATAATCTATACCATAGCTACGAAAAGAGTCGGAAATCTTAAGTCAATCACTATATAAAACATTTGATGAGCCGCAGATTATGTTTTCTCACTTCTCTTTTAGCTTGATTTTTCTAGTTAAGGCTAAAATTTTAGCTTGAAAACGGCAAGATAGTTGCAGGATACAAAATCCAGATGAAATTTGTAGTGTTTGTTTATGCTGGACTTCCTTATAGAAAAAGGCTAGGGCTTTTCCGGGAGTTTTTTTCCCTGCAAGACAACAACACACATATAGAGGAAAACCCGCACGCACAGACACCGCTCACACCGCACACACCGACACAGACACAGTTACAATTGGCAAGTCGGAAAAGTATGGTAAATGAAGTCGGGGCAAGTGCCTCAAATAGTTGCAACCACTTTTTGCTGCTCTTGTTGTTGTTGCTGTTGCTGTTGGCCAAAGACAAGCCGCAGCCAGTGGATAATTTCAAGTGCAGCCTGCAGTGGCTGCTAATGGACAAACAACAACAACTGCAACAACAACAACAACAATCTGCCACATACAACAACAACAACTACAACAATCTGCCACAAACAACAACAACAACACTTGATGGCGGCAAACGACGCGTGCGCAAATTCAACTGGTTCGTTAGAAAGCGGCAAAACAAATGACCATCATTGGCTCTGCTTGAGCGCTGCCCGCTGCCTCTGTTGCCGGCGCTGCCCGCTGCCACTGCCGCTGCCTGCAGCGCTGCCCGCGTCTGGCGTCTATCGGTGGTGCAGCAGCGGCACTGACAGCCACCAGGTAATCGGGTCAAGTGATTTAGAAAAAGAAAAAAAAAAATAAATAAATGAAGAAAAAACAACAACATTTTATATAGAAAAAGAAAACTGGGCGGAAGTTGGGTGGTGGCGGCCACGGCGACGGCGGCAGCGGCGTTGACAGCGACATCAGCAGCAGCGCGCAGCGTCAGCATTGCACACAGGCTGTCAGAGTGTTAGGTGGTGTCAGGCTCTAACACAGGTGCCAAGCGCAATAATCGAACAAATTACTTGGCTCACACTGGGCGACACAGGGTGTCATATTGTGAGGTGTTAACAGGGGCCAAATTGACCAATATGGTGACAGGTACCAGTTGCTTATATAGTAAAATATAAGTTAAAATAGCACTATATGACATATATATAGATAGGTACCAAATATTTATACTTGAAGAAAAGGATTTAGATAATCCTTTCATTTTATTTTCGAAAATACAGCGCCTAAATTTGGGGAAATTTGGGAATGCTTATATGACAGCTATATTATATAGAATTCCGATCCTTATGAAATTTGGTAGTGTTGTTAGATAGTAACGAAGCTTGGGAGTATGGGAACTTTCAGTGCAATATGTTGGAAAACTTGGGAAAATATGGGCGAAATTGATTTATGGCAGCTATATGATATAGTTGTCCGATCCTTATAAAATTAGGTGGAGCAGTAGATAATAAAGAATTTTAGAAGTATACTTAAGAAAACTTGGAAAATACTGGCAGATCCAATTTATGGTTATATGACAGCTATATGATATAGAAGTCCGATCCTTATGAAATTTGTTGGAGCGGTAGATAATAACGAATTTAGGAATTATGTAAGCTTTTAGCATACGTTTGAAATATGGACAAAACCGATTTACTATTTTCTTCACAAAGAGTAAAAAAATGTTAATTCTTTATATACGTTGTTGAAATTTTTAGCAAGTCATGAGCTCAATATATATTATTAATAGAATTAATGAGCTCGTCATTATTAATCAGTCTTGCAGAAAAAAAATACGAATTGTTGGTCAGTTTCCTCAGAAAATCATCTAATAATCAGCAAGGTTAATCTATGAAAACGGAATAACAATGAATCACAATATTTATTTATGAATATAGACCTTTTCCACGAAATGATACAAATTTTAATGTAAAACGAATGGTACCAAACAAAAATTTTGAGCTTTTATTTTTCAAAACACGAAAATAATTTTTTTCACGATTTGAATAAAATTTGAAATTGGAACGAATTGGAATAAAAAATCATGAACAAAATGGTATAACAATCGAAAATCGGTGCAGTTTTAGCTGAGTTATGAAATTTTTTAATTTTGCCCCATAAACAATATTTCACTTGACATGGTAAAATTTTGTTCGATTTCAGGCCGATTTTTGGGCGAAAAATGAAAGTCATCTGGCGAAGTTTTAAAGTAGTTTTTTATGCTAATATTGATCACAGAAGTGGAAAAACATTCAAATTTTGAGTTTTTAGATTTCAAAATTTTTTCAAAACAAAGGGGGGACCCTTACCTCAAAATCCAAAAAATTTCGAAAAAAAATTTTTTCTACGAAATCAATAAAAATTTATTGAGAAACAAATTGGAATCCAAAATCATGAACAAATTGGTATAACAATCCAAAATCGGTGCAGTTTTGGCTGAGTTATGAGATTTTGAATTTTGCCCCATAGGCAATACTTCACTTGACATGTTAAAATTTTGGTCAATTTTAGGCCGATTTTTGGGTGAAAAATGAAAGTCATCTGGCGAAGTTTTAGAATAGTTGTTTATGCTAATGTTGATCATAGAAGTGGAAAAAACTCAAAATTTTGAGTTTTTACATTTCAAAATTTTTTCAAAACAAAGGGGGGACCCTTACCTCAAAATCCAAAAAATTTCGAAAAAAAAATGTTTCTACGAAATCAATATAAATTGGAATCCCAAATCATGAACAAATTGGTATAACAATCCAAAATCGGTGCAGTTTTGACCAAGTTATGTTAGATTGGAATATGTCCAGATTTATCAGTAGATAGCGCACTGTCCCGCCAAACAAGATGCTGTGGGTTCGAGTCTCACTCGAACTATGAGGGCATAACCCTCCTAGAAAAACTAGGTTGTGGCGTAGGATATAAATAATGCTTCATGCTGTCACCCGATGGGGTTGTTAGGGCTAGATAATAAATAAATATAGCTTCTGGGGTTCTATCAATTACAAACTTTTGCATACTTTTTTCTATATACTATTTTCTGGATAAGCACATTTTGAATGCCACTTTGTGTATAGACTCTTTGAGCACCTATATACCAAATTTCATAACTTTGCTTCCCGGGAAATTCGATGGGTGTATCAAAACTGCATGCACCATAACTGCATGTACCAAATTTTGAGCCGAAAGCCGATAAGTTATGGATATTTTATCGAAATATGATTTTATCGTTTATCGGGCGAAGGGGGCGTGAGTTAAGAGACAATTTCCTATGGAGAGTGCATGACAAATTCCAAGTTACTAAATTGAAAACAAAACTTGCCAAGTTTGGCACCAGCACAATTGGTACTGACTCAGCGCACGGCGCGCACCTTATATGATCGAAGCATGACTCGGACATTGGCAAAAGGGAACTGAAATGGAGAGACAAGTGCACGAAACCGGAGAGAGCCGGATTGAGAGCAGGACAGACAGGCAGGCTGCCAGAGGCAGACAGAGGGAGAGACAGGGAAAGACTGAGAGAGAGCGGCAGACGCAGCATCCGCACTTGAAGGGGCACAGGAAGCCAAAGAAGGAGAGAAACAGCAAGACGGCGGCAGGAGAGAGCGAGCGAGTGAGAGCGTAGCTTTGGCTTTGTGTGCGTGCGTGTGTGTGTGCGTCTGGGGGTCTCTCTCTCTCTCTCTGTTAATACAGGGTGCATCGTGTGCGTGTGTGTGTGTGTGTTGTGGGTGCGGATGCAGCCCAAGAAGTTGCGTTGCTCTGCTGGGGGTGGGTGGCAGGCAGGCGGGCGCGGCACCCGGTACACCGGCAGCTTTTTGTAGCTTGTTGTTGTTCTTCAACCACTACAAACAAGCAGTTAGGTAGAGAGAGAGAGAGAGAGAGAGAGAGAGCGAGAGAGAGGACCCATAGGCAGCGCGTAGAGTGTGAGTGAGAAGGCAAGTGGCCTCCTGGTGGTGGTTCCGTTACGTGTTTGTTGTTGTTGTTGTTGTTGCATATATGCACTTATTGACATTTTCTACGCCCGTTTTGTTGTTGTTGTTGTTGCACTTAATGACTGTTACTTGTTAGTTGTTGTTGCTGTTGTTGTTGGCAATGCGTGCAATTAATTAGCTCTTAAAACAACAAAACCCCTAAAAAACGGATGTGGGTTGCTTGCAGTTGTTGTTGTTGTTGTTGCCGGCACACACCCTTTTTTTACAACAACAACAAAAACCGACGCTGCCTTCTTCTGCGGCAAACAAAGGAGCACCCGTTTCACACACACACACACACACACACAGCATACATATGCAAACATGCAAAAAAAAAAAGAAATGTTTCACACACACACATACACCCATATATACATATACACTGCCTCACACACACACACACACACACAATTTGTACAAATTTAACTGCAATTCTCCCAGCAAACCAAACACACTTTGCACTCACATTTTGTTTTTGTTGTTGTGGCACGCCCCCTGCTTTCTACGTGTTTTTCTTAAAATTGTTTATTGATTTCACTGCACGATTCAACTTGGTGTTTTCTTCGTTTTGTATAAAATATAAAATTGCATCGGCTTTTTTTCGGCTGCTGTGTTGCCCGCTGTTTAACATAGACATCGATCAGTCGATGTTATTTTGACGCGTATCGGCCAAACACAGCTATCGATTTGTCGATTTGCCCAATAAGCGATAACACAGCAAGGTTGACAGCGATAACTAAGCCGAGCGCAGTGTTGTATTTACTTATTGTCTTATTGTCACAGTATCAAAATATAAAACATTTTTTATTCAATTTTAATCTAATAAGAAATTATAGTGTATAAACATTATAAATTAATCATAATGAATAAATATATATTTTAAAATTTTCATACCACTTGCGCATTTTAAACTTACAAAATTTCTGAAATTTCAAATAAAATGCATAAATATATTATAATCAATATATAACTTATATAGTAAATAACTTAAATAAATAATACTTATATGCATTTTCAACATTTATATTCAAGTTTCGTATTTTTTAAATTCCATACAATAATTTTCTCATAAATTTCATAGAGAAATAATATAAATACTTAAGTAAATTTTTAACAATTTTTATTCAAATTTTGTTATTCTTAAGCTTAGATTAAATTGGAATTTCATACAGTAATTTTCTTATAAATTTTATTAAGTAAATAAAACAAATATATAAGCCCTATGTATTTTTCTTAATTACTAAACAAGTTCTTATTGAGAATTGAATAACAGATGTAACTTATCGATATTTAGTCCAACCAAATAGATATATCGAAAATGTTCGAAAATTCTTATGAAACTCATAAACATATTAAAATAATATTAATATATTTTGGTGCATTTTATGTAAGATGGCTATTCAATTGGAATTAGGAAATATATCACTAGTAAGTTTTTATCGATTAATGCCCCAACGCCCATTTCAAAGCGCGAACTTTTTAATAATGTTATCAAAATCAATTATTTATCCGTCTTCTGAACATATTTAACCCTCTTCAAAAATAAATCTAGAAATATCCACTCAACTCTAGGAATATTGCGAAAAATCTGTGGTGTTCTGTGATAAATACGCAATATGGACATTTAAAGTATCCTAAGATACCTTAAGATATCTCTGTGGATCAGTGGATAGCGCACTGTTCGCCAAGCAGGAGGTGTGGATAGGCATGTCCCTCCTAGAAAAATTAGGTTGTGGCGTAGGATTCAAAATTCAAACACGTAAAAAAAGTTCTTCAATGAAGGAAGCCGTAATAAAGGCAAATAGTCCTTCAGGCTGTGACCCGATTTAGTTGGTTTTTGTTAAAAAACTAGATTAGGATACCGCAACTAAGCTAGTTAATAAAAAATATAAAGAAAACAATAAATAATTCACACTTTTTTGAATAGGAGAGTTTTCTTTTAAATAACGCACTGACTATTTCTGAATATCGATTTTTTTATTATTTTTGATTATTTTGGCGGCAGCTTTAGGAGGTCTGCAAAGCACAAAGTTATTACTGGCTTTTTTCAGTTTTCTTGTAAAGAATGTAGAAATTTACTTAGAACTCTAATTTTTATACTTACTTTTAGATTCTTTTAATTCGAATAAAGCTTGATACTTAGCAACTTCCTTAGTTTTGAGAGTAATTACAAGAAAACCAAGTCGAAGAATTCAAATGCTGATTTAAATTTTTAATGACAAACAGTGTTATCGATAATATGGCATACTTAATATTTGCGCCTATCGAAAAGTTATTATAGCAATTGATAATTTAGTATTAACTGTACTGTATTATATTATATATAGTTATATTTTTCTTATTGAAAACTGCAATCAATTAGATTTTTGACAAGCAAATGGCAGAAAATACGCTGAAGTTGTGTGATCTTAAATCGAATGTGACCATTTCAGCAAGCTGTGTGCTGCCATACTATAAGAATATTGCCACACTGTTAAAACTTGAGCAATTCGATAGAATCGGCTGCAGGGCTGCAGTCGACTGCATCGCTGCTTCGATTGTAACTTCGATAGCCGAACTAACGATAGTGCCATCGATTGCTTAGCTGCTCGAACTGCTGCAGCAAAATTGTATTATTTTTTTTTTGTTTGTTATTTATTAAATGAAATTGAATTAAGTTAAACAAATTGCCAAATGCAATGTCAAAGTTAATGTTAAACAAAGAAAACCGTTTCAACTGAATTGCGTATTGTGATAACGTGTGTCGGTGTGTGTGTGTGTGTGTCGTCGGTGTGCGGGAGTGTGCGTGTGTGTGTGTGTCGATTTATAGAAACGTAAAACGAGCGGGTGTACCGTGTGTGTGTGTGTGCGTCGCCGTCGCCGTGTGTGTGTGAAGCTGCGTCTGTGTATGTGTGCGTGTGCGTATAATTTCGGTGTGCGGCGGCTGCAGAAGGCAACGACACGGCGCGGCGCTGCCCAAACGCAGCAGCAGCAGCGGCAGCAGCAGCAGCAGCTTCTGTTCCTCAAATCAATTCCATGTTGAAGGATAGCAAAATGAACGTCTTGCATAAAATGGGTAAGTTGCAGAAAATAGTGTAAAAACCAAAAAGCTAGAAGAGAAAATGGCATTAGAATGCTTCCGTTTCCTTTTGGGCGCAACAACAACACCTGCAGCGGCAGCGCAGTGGCAGCGCAGCAGCCGCTAAGGCAGAGCAGCAGCGGCAGCAGCAGAGCATATATATATATATATATGTATATATGTATATGCAGCTGGTCGTAGGCAGCAGCTGTATGTATACATGTGTGTGTGTGTGTTGGTGTGTGTTGGTGTGTGTGCAGCTAACTCCTTCAACAACAACAACAATGATTCACCCAAAAGCCGTAAAAGAGGAAGAAGCCTAACAACAATAACAACAAAAGTTAAAACAAAACAGTCAAAAATCCTGTTTCTTAATTGCCGCCCACAAACACACACACACACACACATACACAACACCAACACACACATCCAACACACGCAACACACACAACAACACACACAACAACACACACAACAACAACACACAACAACAACACACACAACAACAAAACACACAACACAAACAAACAAAAACAACAAAAACAAC
>JBANCY010000691.1:0-22660 GCA_037040045.1 Phorticella flavipennis | reverse complement strand
CTTGAAACTCTAGATGAGAGCATGATGGTGACAAAAGACGGTATCTTACACGGGCCCATTCGGGATCAGGTTTTATTACTGCCAATGATGGAGATACTCGAAGAAAAGCTGCAGGACGTAACAAATCATCTGGTAATGCTGGCCGATGGTAAGAGTTTAATGGAACTGCAATTTTACAAGAACTTGAACTAAATTCCAACCCTACAGATTTGCAAAAGAAAGTGAACAACAATGAAACTGAAAATAAAGATGACGTCTAAAAATGTAAAAACGCAAACAAAAGAAATAAAACTTTGATGTTTCAACAGCTATTTTTGTGATTTTTATACCCTGATCCCAATTGAAAATTGGTATGAAGGGTATAACAAGTTTGTGCAAATGTATGTAACAGGCAGAAGGAGGCGTTCCACACCCCATAAAGTATATATATTCTTGATCAGGATCAATAGCGGAGTCGATTTAGCCCTGTCCGTCTGTTTGTCGGTCTGTCCGTTTGAACGCGCCGATTTCAGAGAATACAAGAGCTAGGGCGTTCAAACTTCCCAGAATGATCCGCATATACCGCACGCAGATCAAGTTTATTTTGAATATTCGATGCCACGCCCCCTTCGAACGATAATCATTAAATTTAGTTTTTGATAAAATAGGCATAACTTTTGCATTTATGGAGCTATCACCACCAAATTCAGTATATAAAGTCATAATTAGAAACTGCAGAATGTGAATTCGCAAAATTTTGATGCAAATTTTTCCGGAAAGTGACGAAATGTGTATAGGGGTTACAAATTTTATGTAGGAGTCATGAAATTCGGTTTGTAGGTGCTAATAGACACCAAGCTGAAGGTGGCATCCACAATTTTTGTTCGTCTTGATTTGATCTCCACTTAATTAATCAAGTGCCTATAATTTCTACAATCCTGGTCATAATGATTATAATTCCACAATGTATATTCATCATTTTGTCATCAACCAATCCCAAAAATTTTGGAACAATCGGATCTTAAGCACTAGTGTTATAATGTTCAGAAGTGGCCGAAAACGGGCTAAAATGACAAAAGGTGAAAAATGCATTATGTCACCTGGCGGCTAAACGTTTATAGCTAGGGATTCCAAATTAGGCATGTGGATCCGCATTGATGATGGGCAAAAAGCGTTTTTGCTGATGTTGGATGCTACGCCCCCTCCCCCGCAAATCAACCAAATTTGATAACAGAAGTAGTTTTTTGATTTCAAACACGATTTTCAGCACACGTATTTTAGAATGTATTTCAAACTAATACTGACAGTTTCAAGCTGATCGGAAAATGGACACAGAAGTTATTCGCAAAAGAGTGTAAAAAGTCACATATGGAGACAGAGGCATTGTACTGTTGGGATCAGGGTATCTCGTAGCGAGCTCACTCGGGCTCACTAGGGCTTTCTTACTTGTTTTTCCCTTTATTTCTGCTTCCTTCACTGAAGAACTTTTTTTTTTACGTGGGTGGATTTCAAATCCTATGCCACAACCTAGTTTTTCTAGGAGGGTCATGTTATCGATATGAGTGGGACTCGAACCCACAACCTCTTGTTGGGCGAGACAGTGCGCTATCCACTGGTTCACCGAGGTCCCCAATTTGTGCTATTTAGCTTGTTCTATATTTTCGCAAGATTATAGAACCTACGATGAGTGGAATATAATGGTTTCCGATCTGTTTCTTGACATTTTCAACGTGTCTTGCGTTTGAGTCGTCTGAAGAGTGGTTGGAAAAAAGGGTATCTTGGCAGAAGTATAGATCTTTTCAGCACATAAGTAATAGATACATTTCTCATCGTGATATAATATCATATTATGAAAATTGTGAGCAAATTTTGCTGTAAAATATTTGTTTTGCTTGCGAAGCTTTGAAGCACTTGATAAACGGCAATGGGAAATCTGATGATAGCTCGCATTCCAATCAGAATTTCATGTTGAACGATTACCCATGCCACAAGGAGGGCGGGGCCAGGGGGCGCGCTTGCCAGCCATAAGAAGCCGAAGCAAGAGGCAGCCAAGCCAGGCCAAGTTGCCTCATGTTGCAAGGCAAGTGAAGTGCATAAATCGTTTTAGGAAAACACGCGCGTTCGCATAATTTTCAATATTGTGCCAATAGCTGAAGAAGAAGAAGCAGAAAAGAGTGTGAATTTTGGCGGGCAGAATGAGGGGGCAAGGTCTGGGTGGGGTGGGGTCTGGGTAGAGGGGTATATGTAGATTGGCAGAAATTACATTTAAAATTGAACAGCAGCAGAGGACGACGACGACGCAGCTCGCACATTTCGCAGCCACTTCCGGCGGCAGTGGCTGACATTAGCACCTCCGACGCCCGGATCCCCGGACTTCTTGGATCCCCCGACTCCCCGGATCCCCCGGACTCCCCGTACTCTCCGGACTCCACGTACTCTCCGGACTCTCCGTACTCCCTGCACTCCGACTGGCAGCACTTGCCAGGTGGCATAAGGACTTCAGCCAGGGGATAGCTATAAGATTTATGTGCCATATGTGTGGGGTGTGTGTGCGGGGTGTATGTGCGGGATGTGTGTGCGGAGTGTGTGTTGTTTTTTATAGCGAAATAAGCTGGCGCTGCTCGAAGCCAGGCAATATGCTAAAAATTTTCCCAGCGCAATTTTTCATATCCATAAATGCTCGTTCGATAATACTCTACGTTTTACGTGAAATGTGTTTACCACCCTCCAACACACCCCAACACCCCCCCTGGTCCCCTAAAAAAAACCCAGTGGCGCACTCGAAACCCATTTTCCGGGCTCATCAAAACGTTGGGGTCTCGACACGAGTGCAACTCGACGCCATTTCATTTATTTATTCAATCTTTTTTCGTTTGCCATTAAAAAGCATTCTAAACTTTATCGAGTGCTTTTGTGCACGGAGCAGCGCTCTGAAGTGCTCGACAAAATTAATATGAAATTAAAATTTAGTGAAATTCCATTAATTCATTTCCAGCAATTTTGATTTAATTAAATTCATTTCTTTTATTTACTATTTTTTTCAACAGTTGATAATATATAATAGGGGCATCAATGGAGCGATGACTACAGGGTAGCTTCACAGCACGAGCTTAAAGTTGAATTTTGTAACATCTCAAAACTATCGTTTAGATTGTTTGGAAAACAATGAAAATTTTTAGTATTTAATTTTCAAAATTGTCACATTTTTTTTCACAAAGTCTAATTTGAAATAAATAATAATATATTTGAATTAGAAATAATTTAGAATCAAAAATCATGACCAAAATGGTAGAACAAGTCCAAATCGTTTAAGTGTTGACCAACTTATAAGAGTATGAAATGTACCAATATTGGGAATTTTCAAATTACTTGTTAAAATTTTACTTGATTTCATCTGAAACTCATCTGGTTTTCAAGTTTAAAAGTAGTTTTTTATGCTTAAGTTTATCACAGAAATGGAAAACAATGAAAATTTTTGAGTTTTTAATTTTCAAAGTTTTTTTAAAACGCAGGGGGGACGCTTACTTCAAATGTCAAAAAATATCAATGTAAATTTTTTAACGAAATCATTAAAAAATGCGTCAGGAACAATTTGGAATGAAAAATCATGAACTAAATGGTATAACAATTCAAAATCGGTGCTGTTTTCACCAAGTTATGATATGTTGAAATTTGTCCTCAAACGAAATTCTTCATTTTCACGTTAAAATTTTGGGTAAAAATTGAAACTCGTCTGGCGAACTTTTGGAAAAGTCTTTTGATGCCAAAAATGGAAAACAATGAAAATTTTCAGTTTTTAATTTTCAAGATTTTTTCAAAACACACTCAACCGTGTGTTACCTTACTTAAAATTGGAAAAATATCCAAAAAAAAAGAAGAAAATTAACGAAATGCATAAAATTTGAATGGGTAACAAATTTCAATCAAAAATCAAGAAGAAAATGGTATGATATTTTTCACTTTCTATGTTAAAATGCAATCAGTCTGAAGGATGATCCTTGGCTGGATAAAGACTCTTGAAAGATTGAGAAGAGGACTTTATTTCAATTTCTAAGTTTGCAACAAAATTATGCAGCCAATCTGGACGATAATTCTATTTTAAGACATTCCTGACCAAGATCTGTTAAGTCTGTTGCCTGAGGTAAGATTTTTCGAGATCTGTGCTCGGAGAATCGTTTGCTGTGGGTGTATCGTTCTGAGGATTAAAACTAAACGAGCACTCTGAAATGTATTAATTCTGCGATGTATTTAAGGTCCATATCAATAGATCTTCTTGGGATGGCCTTAACAACCTTATCGAGTCAAGGCCTTAAACGCCATTCTTCTTCATTTCATTTCTGCTTCTTTCAATGAAGAACTTTTTTTACGTGGATGATTTTCAAATCCTACGGCACAACCTAGTTTCTTAGGAGGAAGCTAAGCTATATAAGAAATCTTTCTAGGAGGAATTATTCTTATATAGCTTAGCTTTTTGAAACACTAATAATTAAGCTTATCTTAGCGCTGGTGTTCAGGTTCCAACATCCATTTGCCCCCTATAAAATTCTTCTATAGCTGTTAACATATATTTTCAGAGATGATGAAAAATATCTCACCTTTAACAAATTATCAGGTTTTTAAGGCTGATGATGATGATGATAATGATGATAATCGTAATGATCGTGACTTGTGATATTATTTGTTGCAACCTGAGGCTAATCCGATGTGTCCAATCATGTGTTCCATTAAGTGTTGCAGTTGCAATTGGTGGCAACACCAGCTGAACGAACGAACTGCTCTCAATTAAGTCAAATCCAAGCAAATGCCTCAAATGTGGGTCCAAACCGAAAAAGGGCCAAGACGTCGTCAGATGTGTTGCAAGAGACCGAAAACTCAAGGTCTGAGATTGTCATTAAAATCACGAGTTCATCAAAGCCAAAAAGCCCTCGACAAATGAATGTTTAACGAGTGGGACAAATGACAAGTCAGACAGTGCAGACAGTCAGTCAGTCAGTCAGTCAGTCAGTCAGTCAGTTGGTCAGTCAGTCAGTCAGTCAGTTGGTCAATCAGTCAATCAGTCTGGGAGTCAAATAGCTGGTCAAAGAGTAAGAGCTGCAAGCGAGGAGTGCATGATAAATTGAAGGGAGAACTGTGGCAATTGCAACACCGCCTCGAGGCATACCACGATCATCATTTTAGAGCAGCGCACAGTGGAACCAAACCAGCCTTAATTATGTCGAATTAAATATGGGTTGAGTAACTTGCTACCAACTTGGCGTTGTACCCACAGTTCGACCGTGGTCAATGCAGGCAGGTTGGTCGTAGGCTTTGCTACTCTCTTCTTCCTCTTCTTCGCCTAATTGTCGGCAACTTGCCACAACCGTCTTTGTAATCGGCCTGATTTATCCAATAACAATGGTATACAAATTTTGATAGCTCACTGTGGAAATTCGACTAGGCCAGAAGTGCTTCAATTGTCTGTGTGTGTGTGTGTGTGTGTACAAATTGCGTTTCGTTTTTGACTCGTAACCCCCATTTTGGAGCAAGCCCCAGTTGCCCCTGTTGCGCCGCCAACTTCCATTTCGACTCAAAACGTAATTGAAGATTGCAGTAAAAATCAAATTGGTTAAATTTGATGAGCACAGCAGATCCATAAGTGGCATTATTAGACCTCTAACTCAATTTTCGGAGCCAACGATTGGGCCATTTGGCGCATTGTGCATATTCTTTGGGTCAAAATGGTCAAAATTGGAAACAGCTTGAAATTTCAACGGCATACAAAAAATAAGATTGGGTCATTAGTTTACGGAACTTATTGGTTGAAACACATTTTGTGGGTTCTCAAAATTTGACTTTAATTCGAACCCAAACTAGAATGTAGAATCTAGTTGGAAGAGGCCTTAGAATTAGGTCAAATTTCTCCAGTTAGGCTTTGTTTTTATAAGTAGCTGTTTGAGATCTTTAAAGTCGGAACGATTTGTTTATGACAGATATAGGGCCTTAAGGCAACTATTTCAAGCAGGAATTCTTTAATCTTTAAGGCCTTCACCATTTCGACTTAGGATCCTTTTTAATATCCTCAGCAATTATATATTATTATTATTATGTGGTCATAACAACCTTCTATCGGGTAAAAACCTGAAGCATTATTTTCCTCTATTTCTGGCTTCCTTCACTGAAGAACTTTTTTTACGTGGATGGATTTCAAATCCTACGCCACAACCTAGTTTTTCTAAGAGGATCACGCCTATTTCGCCATGAGCGGGACTCGAACCACGCACCTCTTGTTAGCACAATGTGCTATCCACTGGTCCACCTAGGCCCCGAGTTATATATACTTATTACAATAAGCTTTGGCACATTAGCTTCAATGTTTTTTAAATGTTTTGGGGAAGTCTTGTTTTACTTAATCGTTGCGGATCTGAAGCGTTTTTTTGACCAAATACTGGTTTCCATAGTTGCTTTTTCCGGTAAAACAAACTTTTCAAGATGATGCTTAACTTCCAACTATAATTTTTCATTTGCGCTGTCATCTGAGTGTTAGTTCCGGACCTTAATGACTCGACTATATATAAAATATATATATAAATTATGTGGCAACTATTATCATATACTTTGAGCAAAGTATTATCCATTAATACTCACTTTCTGTTAACACTCTTTGATCCGATTTTTCAACTGTTTGCAGAAAGTGAAGTGCCTCTGCTCGGTCAGATCTTGATATATCAGTTAATCTGATACGTCATATGGCCATATGGCCATATATAGTATATAAGTGGATATTATTATTATATGGTTATAACAACCCTTTCGGGTCAAAACCTGGAGCGCTATTTTCCTCTATTTCTGCTTCCTTCACTGAAGAACTTTTTATGTGGGTGGATTTCACGTCCTACGCCACAACCTAGTTTTTCTAGGAGGGTCATGCCTAAAGGCATGAGCGGGACTCGAACCTCGCACCTCTTGTTTGGCCGGACAGTGCGCTATCCACTAGACCACCGAGGTCCCTACGTGCATATATCGTATTCAATTCCTGCACAGATTTCTTGATGTTATTTGTTATGTGCGCTCGGACCCGCTGGTTAAAGATGGTTCCAGTCGGGTGCTATATCTAATCTGATATCCAGATCTCATTTTCTATTACCATTTGTTGCAGGAGAAGCTGAAATGGGAAATATTGATTAAATCTGTATATATATAAAACTAGTATATAATTTTCAAACGAAATCGGGGTATAATTTAAAGGCAATTCTTATCATTTTGCAATATTCATCCAAGTTTTTCCTTTAGATTAGATTTTTTGCAGAGCAATCTCCTCTTCAATCGTAAATACAATTATAGATAAAGAAAGTTTTTTGTCTAGAATATGAAAACAATATAAAGATATTGATTGTGAATAAAAAGTTTATTTCTCCAATCAACATCAACAGTTACAATCTTAAGTAACGCATTTTGATTTTTGGTTTGATTTTCAACTACAAATTGTTAGTTGAAATCACCGCTTCTTCCATCACAGGCCACAATTTTGACCTTATCCACCTTGAGGAATGCGCGAGCCTCCCAGAACTCAACATCGTGCAGAATCAGGGTCCAGACGTTGTCGCAGAAGCGGTAGGTATTCAGTTGTCCAGCCTTGAATCGGAGTCGAGCCCTAGTCCGTTCGTTCAAGGCATTGCTCATGCTCTTATCGAATTGCAGTAAGACCTTGAAGGCCAATGCAGGAGTCATTTGACCATTATGGATCAGTTCATCCAAAGTATCCTGCAAAGTGTTGCCCAAAGTAGTATTGCGATATAATTGATAAGACATTTTCGGCGTAGTTAAAATCTTCAATTGAAAAGTTTCTAACTTTTAATGCTACAAAACTTGTGGCACACGCTCGTTTTTCTATACGTTTAATATGCTCCTAACAGCTGTCAAAAATCGATATCAAAATCATTAAAATCGATATCTTCCAATTGCTAAGACATCGATTCCGTTTTTACAGAACTTTTCGATAAATTTATTTTACATTTTTCCCAGAAAGAAGCTTCATTTAATTTCAAATTGGCTATAAGGTAATAAGTAATAATAACAAATGATCCAATCTTATTGTCAACACAAAAAAATCATTTTGGACTTTATCGATTATTTTATTGAGAAGATGCAAAATAATCGATGTGTCGGATATCGATTTTTTTTTACAGCTTTAACGTGCCAAATGCTAAACTTGCCATGTTTTAACCGAAAAATACCTGAGGTATACCTAGTTTTTTCTCATCGCAATACGATGTGTTTTATAGAGATGGGCACAGACGCGGCCAGGGACGACTCGCAATAAGTTTTGCAAGTGATGAAATGAAATCTAGGATGCAAAAATGATATTATATATCTGAAATTTCTTAATCTTAAGGAAGCCTAGGTGTCGCAGTGGATAGCGCACTGTCCCGCCGAAAATTGAGGTTATGGATTCGAGCCTCACTCACGGCACGGGCCCATACGAAAAAAGCCTGAATTTTTTGAGGCCCGCAGACCCAGGCCCTGCTCGGCCCATGGCCATCTCCAGTGATTCATGCTAATAGTTTTGGCATTGAAGCAACTCCTGGAATGAGGAATATGTACTTCGGACGACTTTATTTTGAGACTATTTGATATGGTTTGTTAAATTACTGTCAAGTTTTCCAGTAAATTTGATCCGGACTTGTAACTACATAAAGCTTTCAATTCATTCTTTAGCTTTGTGGACTAGTGGAAAGCAAAGTGTGGCATCAATTCCTTAGAAGGCTTCATCAGGAACTTGGAGTGCACTATCTGTTGTTATGGAAAGCCTTTCGCAGCTGCAACCCAAATATCTATTTTGTATACTGAAGTCGATTCTACCCCAACGGAACTCGGTTAACGATGAACTCGTTGGCATAGGTTCGGGTTAGACGACTTGCCCTCCTTGGCCCTGACATAGACCTTCAGGTGCTGAGGGTTGAAGCAACCTGGGTTGCTTACACGGATCAACATCAAAAAGAAACTCGGTTAAAGATGAACTAGTTAGGATAGGTTCAGGTTAAACGGCTTGCCCATATAGGGTCTGACATAGACCTTAAGGTCCTGAGCTTTAGAGCAACTTAGTGTCTTTTTGAAAACTTTAACAGGAGCTTAATCGGGATGTAGCTTAGGGGCTCTAGGTTTCGAACTTGTTTTTAACCTCTATGGGGGAGGGCAGAATCCCCAACCTCCATGTCCTGGGCTGAAGTTATTCAGATAATTTCGTAACATATTCATAGCCAAAATATTTAAATATCTATAATCATCCAATACATAGTATATTTCTTGTAAGTTAATATAAGTATCTGGGATTTCGGGTATCTGCCAGTTGCGCCCATTTCAATAGAATCTTTTGATATCTTTGTTATTTTGCTTTAATTTACTGAACGCCTTTTGTGTTAAAGTTTCTTTGATACTCTTCGGTTTAGTCTGTTATTTTTTTCTTTTCTTACATTGTGTTTGTATGGACTTACAAGGAGTATATCTACTTTTTAAGTCAATATGTCAAGCATAGCTCAGTGCAAATAAATTTGAAGATACCAAAAGTACCAAGTGTTGAGTTTTGATGAAGCTTGTTTTTTGCTGAGGTTAGAACCTCGGCGGGGGCCTCGGTGGACCAGGGGATAGTGCATTGTTCCGCCAAATAAGAGGTGCGAGTTCGAGTCCCGCTCATGTCAATAGGCATGACCCTCCTAGAAAAAATAGGTTGTGGCGTAGGATTTGAAAACCACCCGCGTAAAAAAGTTCTTCAGTGAAGAAAGCAGAAATAAAGACAAATAGTCCTTCAGGCTTTGACCCGATAGGGTTGTAATACCCATATAATAATTATAACTGAATAAATGCTATATTATATTTTTTATTTTTTAACCTCCGTACAACGAATATGTCCATAACAGACCCTAGTTTCAGAATCCTTTGGCCAACTAAGACACTCTGTTAAACTGGGCTTTACTTTTCTGTTTCGATAATATTTACGAACTTTTAAGGGTATTACAGCCTCGGTTTCGAATAGGCAGTATGTTTTTTCTTGTTTGTCTTGTACTTCTTTCCTTACTTTTTCTTTGCTTTGGCACTGTATCGTTTTTTCTAGATTCCTCCACTGGCAGAGAGTAAAAAGTTTCTTTGGCAAAGTTTATGTCCCACTTGCAAAGATTTACTGGCTAAACTTTTGCATTTTGCATAGGAACAGGACAAGCCAGAACGTATATATATATATATATATAGGGAGAGAGAGAGAGTATATATATTTGTTGTCTATGTGTCTTTGGACTTGGAATTTTTATGCATTGAACCTAGACAAGTCTGTGCCAACAATGGGTATTATGATTTGGCGGCAACTCAGCTTGAAAAAGGTGTTCAAAGCGCCTTGTGAAGCAGAAGATGCTAAAATAACTAAGGAAGGTTTATCTAGGGCAAGCCGAAGATTTTATACACTATTGTATATGTTTCTATATAAAATATTATATCTAAGCATGAAATACTGCGCAACTTTTTACTAGATATGTGGAAATTTTAATAGAATAGACAACAGCACCACCGTAAGGCGCCTAAAGCGACACTACCCCCCAGGATCTTCCCTTCCGGGACCCAAGTTGAGCCCACGGCTCTCCGAATCTATCCCTAATCCCATCCTCAAAAATATGTCAAAAATAAAATATACTCTAGTTTAAGTAACACCAAAAAATTTAATGATTGTCCCAAAAGGGACAGATTTTAAATAAAGTACACAGAATAAAAAAAAATAAAAAAATAGAATAGCTTGAATAAAACATGTGCTATATGGGCGATACCTACTATTCCTTGTATCTAAATGATATAATGCTTTGATCCTTTTGATTTAAGGCAGCGATAGATATTAAGGCATTTTAAGAACATATAAAGTTTATGCGAAATTGCCTGACATGGGAAATGTGGGGAAAACCAACTTTTAGTGGTATGATATAGCTATGTGATATAATGGTTTGATTCTATTGAAATTTGGTGGGGCTATAGATAGTAATGAATTTCAAGTGTATATCAAATATAAATGCAATTGCTCCAAAAAAAAGGGACTGACTCAGTTTCTAGCTGTGTGAAAGCAATATGACGTAGTAGTCTTCTGAAATTCGGTGAAACCATATATAATCAACAATTTTAAGTGAATGTTAGACTTAAATTTAATTGCTTAAAAAACATGGGAAACATGGGCAGAACCAACTTTTAATTTTTAGCAGCTCTATGAAATAATGATTTGATCCTATTGAAATTGGGTGGAGTCAAAGATAATAAAGAGTTGGAAATGTAAGTTAAGTTTATATGCAATTGATGGAAAAATAAGGGAAGAATGGGCAGAATCAACTTTAAGCTATATGCCAGGTGTATGATATAGTGGTCTGCTTCTTATGCCATTTGGTGGAATGATAAACAAGGAAGAGTCTTAAGTTATTGCAAAATTTTAAGAAAATTCAGGGAAAAACATGGGATATATGAGCAGTACCTACTTTTAGCTATATGATATAATAGTCTGATCTGTTTGGTTTGGATAAATGCGCAGTCTAACTATACCCACTGGGCCACTTCGGCAGTTGAAATTTGCATGGCATGGTGATTACTTAAATAGTGTAAATCTTTAAGGACGTTTTAGGGACGAATCCTTGACCGTCGTATATTTTGCATGCCCACTATATGAGTCTTGGGCTATATTGTTATATGGCGATAACAACCCTTTCGGGTCAAAACCTGAAGCTCTATTTCCTCTATTTCTGCTTCCTTCACTGAAGAACCTTTTTTATGTGGGTGGATTTCAAACCCTACGCCACAACCTAGTTTTTCTAGGAGGGTCATGCCTAAAGGCATGAGCGGGACTCGAACCTCGCACCTCTTGTTTGCCGGGACAGTGCGCTATCCACTGGACCACCGAGGCCCCATGGGCTATAACACATCCAAATTTCAGCCAAATCGGTGACCCAAATGTGGTGGTGTCTTCTTGTAAGAGATATGAAAGGTTCTAAGAAAGGTCCATACCGAATTTCATGACGATAGTTCAACAAATTAAGGGACTACTTTTGCAAGCTGACTCTTTTGGAGCTTACTTTTGAGGCATCCTTATAAGCATCTCCATAAAGTCAATGCATTTCCAAAAGATTCTCTGATACTTTATACTAAAAAGCTTCTTTGCTCGTTTGTTGTTAATTACAGGGTATGCCCTATTTTCCCATTTTTTTCGCTGCTGACAAGAGATCCAAGTTGCAAGAAGTCTGCATATAGCTGTCACATAAGGTGCAAAGCAAAGTTGAAGATGCAAAACTTTTGCAGACAATTCAAATCATGCGTGTTCTGTTTGGGCAACAGACGGGCAGACAGACAGACAGGACTGACAGCTGGACAGCTGGAAAGCTAGATATGTGCGGCAGGTGTTGAGGCAGGTGTAAAGTAAAATTAGCTGGGACAAGTTGGAAAATGCCTCGAGCTCTGATCGATCTTTGTTCAACTTCAAGCCAATGCACTTCCGACCCCCGCACACGCCGCTGTCCCTGACCAACGACATTTTTCCATGTAAATCGTGGAAAATACAAAAAAAAAAAATGGGGAAAATCGAAAATAGGAAAACTGAAACTGGCAACGAATGCGAAAACATTTTTGTCAACTGAAAATTGCGCAGGCGACAAACAACAAACAAACTTTTACGACAAACAACAGGGGGGTGGTGCGGTAAGGGGGGGAGGGGTGCGGCGGAGAGGGAAAGAGGAAAAAGTTCATTTACGTAAATGTCTTTGTTGTTTTTAGCTTTTTTTTTTGGCCAAAACACTTTTGGTACTGTGAGAAATTAATCAGCAAATGGATTTTCAATTTCCCCCATTAACAGCAAAGTACGAGCTGTTAGTTTTCCCCCTACCCATCCCCCTCCCCATTCCCTCCTAGCTCTCACTCTCTATCCCATTCCAACTAACAGAAGAAAAGGCGATCAACAGTGGCAAAAATTGTGCAAATGTCAAGGGTTAAAGCAGCAGAAATGCCTATATATGGGTAGAGAGCAAGAGGGAGCTGAACTACAAGATACCCTGTTATTATTATAATTATATGGCCATAACATAACCCAAATCGGGCCGAATTCTGAAGCACTTTCTTTTTCCTGCCTTCACTGAAGAACATTTTTTTTACGTGGGTGGATTTCAAGTCTTACGTCACAACCTAGTTTTTCTAGGAGAGTCAGGCCTAACGATTTTCGATCAAATGGCCATAACTTTGGTATGTATAGAGCAATCGACACCAAATTCAGTAAAGAGGGTCATAATTAGAAACTGCAGAATGGAATTTCCCAAAATTTTGATACACCCCTTAATTTTACCGGAAAGTGACGAAATGTGTATAGCAGCAGTCACGCAATTCGCTATATGGGGACCCATAGATACCATGCAGAAAGTCGCATCAAAATTTTTTTTCCATCCTAATTTGGTCCCCCCTAAATTAAATAAGTGTTTATATTTTCTTAACATACTGGATAGATTTTCTGAATATATGACGATGTCATCAACCAATCCTAAAAATTTCAGAACGATTGGATTATAAACTCCAAAGTTATAAGATTCAGAAGTGGCCGAAAACGGGCTAAAATGGGCAGAGGTGAAAAATGTATGTAAATGTAAAATGTATGTTAAACGTCTATAGCTAGGGACACAAAAATCGGTATGTAGGTCCGCATAGACAGACAGACAGCCTATGTCTATTATTATTATTATATGGCTATAACAACGCTATAGGGTCAAAGCCTGAAGCACTATCTTCCTTTATTTCTGTTTTCTTCACTGAAGAACTTTTTTCCTTTGTAGATAATCCACCCAAATCCTACGCCACAACCTAGTTTTTCTAGGAGAGTCATGACATGAGTGGGACACGAACTTGCACCTCTTGTTTGACGGAACAGTGCGCTATCCACTCGTTCACTGAGGCCCCTAATCAGCTTATATCGAGCTATTTTCAATAAGTACAGGGTATTAGAAAATACCAGTTGAACCTAAAATCGTAAATCCCACAACTATTGTGGCATAGCTTAAAGAAAAATTGGCAAATATTGTGAAAGATTTTCCTTTGAGAGCTGCCACTGTGCAGCTTGCTTTTCCAGCACACAGTTTTAATGGCAAAAGCACATGTAATCCAAAAAGGGGGCAGGGACAGGGGCAAGTGGGGCATGGGGCATGTGGCATAGGGGGCATGGAGCATGTCGCAAGGGGCAGGGCGTTTTAGCTGTTTGCTACGGGGACACACTGACAGCTTACAAATCTTCTTGTCGTAGTTCGAATATCTATAATTAAGTAATACCATTTTGAAAGAGTGGCTGCTTGAGGCATGGGGGCATGTGGCATGGGGCAAGCTACCCATCTGTGTGTGTGTGTGTGTGTGTGTTTGTGAGTGTTTGTGTGAAATCAGGAAACAGGTTGCATCAGTTGCCAAACAGTTGCCGCATCAGCGGCAGCGGCAGCTTCCCAACTCCCATAGCCATTGCCAACTGGCTGTCGAGTGGCTACTGGCTTTGGGTTTTTTTTGGGCTTTTGTCTCATGGGTCAGGGGTGTGGGGGTTTTGGGTGTCTTGCGGGGTCGGGGGGGAGAGGGGAGTAGCTGGCAGCTTTTCCTTTTATTTATTCAGTTGTTGTGCAACACTTTTTGTTGTGTTGCACAACAGAATTGTCAGCTGATGATAAGCAAATCAGCTGCAAATCAGCTAAGGAAAACCTCTTCAATTGCCAACTATTCAATGATTCAATGATTCAATGATTCAATCTATTCAACTATTCATTCATCATTCATTTATTTACCTATGTGCCCATTATGGGCCCTAACAAGCCAATGGACTGGCCTGTCTCTGATCTGGCCATCAATCAGCATTATGTCGTCTTAAGACAGTTTCGGCACACAAAATCAATTAGCTTTAGCTTTTTTTTTTGTGGCAGCGAAAGTTGCGGCTAAGAACAAATTTGGCCATAAAAGTTGAATGTGCTTGGCTGGCAATCAATTCACCATCAGAGTTTTGATATCTGAAGTGTGATGTGTGGCCTGTAGAGGGCGTTGTCAACATGGTCAACATGTAAATGCAACAAGTCAACAAGTGCCACACAAACGACTCCCGATTCCCGACGCCCGATTCTCCATTCCCCACTCTCGACTTTCGGTGTTTAAGCATGCCTGACCCAGTTAACCAGCAGATAGAACAGAAGCCCAGCATGCTCGACTAACAGATACCCTCGTAATAGCTGGTTTATGTCCACGTCAGCCTTCAGTTTGCCTCAGTTACAAAACAATACCATTTGTATTTCTTATCCGATTCTTCTGAAATTTGCAGAATATGTTGAGAATTCCAATTTCTACATTAGAGGAAATTTTCATTATCATAATGTGAGGCATTTTTGACTTATCGACGTAGCATTATATATTTCTGTCTTTACTTACGCAAAAATATCCCTATATGAAATTTGAGGTATTTAGCACTTATTAAACATATAGATTTTAGGTAAGATCGTTAATTTCTTAACTCTTACATTTTTGCAACATTTCGGCAGCTTCAGCATTACAATCCTTCTCTGTTTTCTATCTGATCCTTATGAAATATAGTATAGTATAGTATAGTATAGTTCTATACAACTTTTTTAAATCATTTTATATTATAAAAGTTAAAATAAAACAACAAAATTTATATAAATTTAAATAGATTTCTAGAAGAGCGAGGTATCGTTTCCAAATTCTGAACATGTCAGCTTTTTAATTTCATATCATCATATATCATATCATATATATAGAATATATATAGAAATTTTGAATTCAATTGGTTTTCAGATACGAAACTTATAGCTTTTTTTTTTTTTGGAAACATAATTTTGGGAGTACATAGCAAATGGGGCGAGTCATCCTTGATTTGACGTATATACAATAAAAACTTCAATTTAGAAATATCTTGTCGTTTTGTTTTATTTAGAATCCCAATGCTTTTGGCATAAGATTTGAAATCGACCCATGTAAAAAAAGCTCTTCAATGAAGAAAGCAGGAAATAATGGTTAAAAGTGCTTCAGGCTTTGATCCTTGTGGGTTAAGGCCATATAATAACAAATGATTCCTACAAGTGTTGAAAGTATTTCTAAAGGGTAATAATAGCATTAGACTGTGGAGATTTGGTACCAAAATGAAATTGATCTTTTGCTAAAATCACAATTAAAATCCGGACGGGCCAACTACCCTGTAAAAACTGATCAGGAGTATAAATAAATATATATTCTTGCCTGTTGCCTCTAAAGCGTACAAAACTAGCCTACCCTTCTGCAGTCAATTTCGCTGAGATTAGGGTATAAAAGGCTTGCCGCAGCACATCGGTTGATCTATCGCATATATCTGCCGGGTTATGGATATGGCACAGACAGTCACTACTCGCCACTCCGAGACTCGTTTCGAGACCCGTCCGAGCGGCTATCTCTGACACATCTGACATATGCATCAGCTACGTGACGTTGTCGCTGCCTTTAGTCGTTCACGTTGCGCACATCCCACATGGCCCCAACTCTGCCACATCCCAAATCTCCACATCGCACATTGCCCATACGCCGCGTCGGCCAGTGGACACGTTTTTTGTTATCGCCGTCGACGTTGACGTCGCCGGTTCCATTGCCGGTTCCATCGCCGTTTGGCGCTCATAAAGTGTCACGATATTCATAAAGATAAACTCGCCTAGTTGCCGTTTAAGCACAAAATGTGCGTGCGTGCCTACGTCCTCTCCATCTCCGTGTCTCCCGGTTTCCCTATCTCCCTGTCTGGTCTGTCCCCCCCCTGAACCAACCGCCTGAAGAAGTCCAAACGATTCGCTCCTTTTGTCTGCCCTTGGGCGGCGGGAGGCAATTAAAATGGCCATTAGGCTCCATTAAAATATCATTGACTGTTGATTGTTTGTGCCCCACTTCGGTGGGCTGTTTATCTCCATCTCCATCTCCATCTCCACCTTCCATTCTATCTGTTGCCAACTAGCGCCATACGATATGATTTCCAGTAGAGGAAAATTTAAAGCGCTATAATAGGGGCCTGGGGAAAAAAGTAAAGCATTTTTATTTAAAGTTTAATTATACTTTAGTCGAAGAAAATGGTATATTACCTTTGCGCTGAAGTGTGTAAGACCCCCAACGGACTGTTTCAGCAAGTACAGGGGGAATAAAGTAATCGCTGTAGGCCTCAATGTCCGTTTGGCAGGCTGTTCATCTTTATGTATACCTCTTAGGGGCCTCGGTGGACCAGTGAATAGCGCACTATTCCGCCAAACATGAAGTGCGAGTTCAAGTCCCGCTTATGTCTTAGGTTCTCGCGTAGGAAAAACAGCAAAAAAAGTGCTTCATGCTTTGACCCGATAGGATAGGATAATAAAATAATTAGGGGCCTCGGTGGCGCACCAAAGTACAAGTGTGGGTTCGAGTCTCACTCATGCCGATAGGCATAACCCTCCTAGAAATACTAGGTTGTGGCGTAGGATTTGAAATCCTCCCACGTAAAAAAAGTTCTTCAGTGAAGGAAGCAGAAACAAAGGAAAATAGTGCTTCAGGTTTTGACTCAATAGGGTTATTATGACCATATAATAATAACAATAATACCTCTTGTAGATCTTGATTTGAAACTTACAAGGATTCATGAGTATTTTTGACCTTCCGAACCTTTAACTTGTTGAACTTTGCTGATGTGTTCCTTGTAAAAGACACGCCCCGACTCATAGCTGGTTCAAAAAGTAAGATAAGCTTTTCAAAATTTCGCGGGCAACGTATTTTCGAACTTCGATTATCTATAGATTGTTTTTTTGGTCCAATTTTCCAAAACATCTGCACCAAGTTTCATACAGTTTATAAGTCGAACACCCCAACTAAAAAACTAAATACACTTCAGCTTGTTTCTGGATTGTAAAAAATATTGCTTTGCTTTGGTAGTTAATGATTTTAAGCAAAATAATATAATTTTTTCAAAATATTGAATTTTTTTTTACTACTACCCAAAAGTTCTGTTTACTTTGGGATGACATTCTTTATGCTTTGCAATATGATCTTTTGAGCACAGATAAATCGAGATTTAAACGTGAATTAAGCCTAAAATATTCACGGTACTATATGTATCTAGAAGCCTAATAATTTTGGTGCTTCTATAAGATATTAAAACTGCAGAAATATCGATTAATGGGTTTGAAATCGATAAACATTCGTAAAGCTCAATGAAATTGGAGTGTGACCAATTCTGATGATGATGATGAAAAACAAACGAAAAAACAAATAAATAGTGGCTATAACAACCCTATGTGGCCACAGCCTGAAGCACTTTTTACCCTCTTTTCTGCTCAATACACCAAAAAAATGTTTTTCACGTGGGTGCATTTCAAATCCTATGTCGCAATCTGGTTTTTCTAGGGGGGTCATGATATCGTCATGCGTGGGACTCGAACCCACAACTCTGATTTGGCGGGACAGTGTGCTAAACACTGCTTCAACGAGGCGCCTATTGTGTGACGATGCTTGGGACTGCCAGATTGTGGCGAGGTCAGCTGCTGCGTGACCCCATTAAGTTAAGTCGATAACTTTTTTGTTTTCCTCCTGAAAAAGAACCGAAAAAAGTGCATTGGTAAAAGGAAAACCCGAAAAGGAAATCTAGGCAATTTCATTTTCAGACTCATAAAACGTGGCCTTATTAAAAGTGCCAGGAAAAAGGGAACTTTTCTATTTGTTGGTTTTGATGTTGTTGTGGAAGAAGAAGAAGTTAGTGGAGGGTGTAGGGTGTATGGGTTCGGAGGGGGTTTGGTATGGGGAGGGGGTTGCTGCGTGTGTGGCAAAGTTCGCTAAAAACTAGCCAAGAAATTATTATCAATGTACGCATAATTCATTAAAACGTGCAACTTTTTGGCGCAAACCGAAGCCAAGTGTGTGTTGCAAGCATGTAAGAGGGGAGTAGGAGGGAGGTGGGTGGTATAGACTTTGAGGCAGAGGCAGAGGCAGAGGCAGCGGCTGGGGCAGATGAGGATGAAGTTTTTTGGTTGCCGCCGGCTGCTTACTTGATGACAGTAACGGCGACATGCGCTGATGATGATAATGTCAAAGTGCACTTTGTCATTATATCAGGCGCTGCACATGCCACACACACACACACACACCAGCACACACTTGCCACACACACACATGCCACATGCACCAACACACACAAGCGGAAGGAAGAAACTAACTAACTTTGTTAAAAGTGCGCTCTGTTTATGCATGCCTCAGCCACTGTCGTCTCTCTATGAACTTATCGTCCAAGTTTTAAGCGTGAACTTTTTGCCTTGCCACCAGCAGTGGCAGCAACAGCCACGCCCCCCACTTCAGCCCGCCCGCCCAGCCGACCGACACACATAGGAACCGCAGCCATTGCATTCAAAATTGGCCGCCTTCCTTTTAACGGAAATGCCACCCGCCGCTGCCGCCGCTGCTACCTCTGGCCTTGCCCTTGCCGCTGCCACTGCTGCTACCTCTCGGCTTGCCCCTGCCACATGCCACACAGCCGTCGCCGCCGCCGCCGCCGCCACTTGGCTCGGCCTGCAACGGCATCATAATTCGCTATTAGAAGTCACTTAAAAACTTTTTGCAAGTTTTCCATGCAGCTGCCAACATCGTTGTCAGACCGCCTCTCCAGCCACGCCCATCCGACGAAAGACCCCAAGATCCAAAACCCCAACCCCAGCTCCACCAGAAAACCCAACACACACATCGAGCCAACAGACCGAAAAACTTTGGGCTTCGCTTTCGTTCGCCTGCAAAATTATATTAATTGCGCGGCGTGCACTTTTTAATTGAATAATTGTGGGCATAATGCTGGGCGTGGCAGACAACTCAATTGGGCCCGGCAACAAGGAGCCACACACCCCACCCTCCCCGACCCGGGGAACCCACGTCAAATGACACTAACAAAACAGACAATGGGCCCAAAGGTTCCCCCCAAAACACACCCAGGCCAAGAGATTGGGAGAGAGTTCGGGTACGCCCTGCTAACTTGGCAAACAGAAGTTGTTGCTGTTTCTATACCAATCCTAAATGTCTCCAACTAATACCCGCTTGCAGCTGAAGACTCTCCTTAGTGAACCGGTTCGAGTCCCACTCGTGTCCTAGAAAAACTAGAGTGGAGAAAGCAGAAATAAGAACATAGAGTGCTTCAGGCTGTGACCCGATAGGGTTGTTATGTCCATATAATAATAAATGTCAAGCCCATTTCTGATGTACTCTAAAAAAACACACTCTAGAAACTGTAGAATAGAATTTCCCAAAATTTTGATACACCCCTCCATTCTCCCGGAAAGTGACGAAATGTGTATGGCAGCCGCAATTTTTATGCTAGAGTCATCAAATTTTATATGTGAATGCCCATAGATACCATGCAGAAAGCAGCATCCAAATTTTTGTCCATCCTAATTTTGTCCTCCTTAAATTAAATAATTTATTATATTGGCTACAATTCCTAAAAAACTGGTTTGAATTCCAGAATATATTATTATGACGATGTCATATACCAATCCTAAAAGTTTCAAAACGATCAAGTCATAAACACCGATGTTATAAGACTCAGAAGTGACAGAAAACGGGATAAAATGACAAAAGGTGAAATGTGCATTTTAAAGGGACGAAATTTGGCATGTAGGTTCTCATAGATAATGCGCAAATTGCGTTTTCTCAAATTTTGGATACCAAGCCCCCTCCTCCGCAAATCAAAAAAATTAGATAACATGTGTAATTATTTGATATAAACCAAAATTTTCACACGTATTTAGAATCGTAATTCAAATTTACCCTGAAAGTTTCAAGTTTATCGAATAATAAACACAGAAGTTATTCGTAAAAGAGTGTAAAAATTCACCTATTGGAAAGGCGTTATAAGTGTAAAGGCGAATGTAACGGTATTCCTCGGCTGGAGATCAGGGTATACCCGCAGTCGAGCACTCTCGACTGCACCACTCTATCTTGTTCATTCTACCCAATTATTACAATAATTTCTCTGAAAATTATATGCTCTCTGAGTTCTTAAGATATGGTAATGAAATTTCGCCATTAACATTGTATACCTTACCTTTATTCCAAATGATTCCAATTTGTCTGAAGTCTATAATAAGTTATTACAATTGTACCAAACCCCGGGCTGAAGGAGGCGTGGTCGAATCGAATCACAACGTGAAACACGGAAATAATGTTGCGCTCTTTACGGAAGATTTATTTAAACGGGTGGATTTAAAGTCCTACAACCAAACCACAACCTAGTTTCTGCTTCCATAGGAGAGTCATGTTATCGACATGAGTGAGGCTCGAGCCCACGATCACTTATTTGCTCCACTGGTCCAACGAGGCCCTCTATCCATCCACAGCCGAGTCATCACAGCCAAGTCAGACTGTGCGTTGATCTCGGAGATTACAAGAGCTAGAGAATCGAAACTTGGCATATGTAACCCTATATCACTATGTAGCATAAGCAGTTCAAGAATGTTCCCATAGAGAATGCCTGTGAAAGATATGCATAAGTTCGTTTCACTAGATTCTAAGAAATCTTGACCACCGAATTTGGAAACGACGCTTTGAGAAGAAAACAGTCTAGACTGAATTAGGTATAAATCCTATATTGATGGGCCGCTGTCCTAGATGTTCTACCTCCTACAATTCTATTTCGAAATTCTTGAAACTTTTAGAATATTATTATTATTCTAGACATAATGAAATAATATTAAATATAGTATTAAAGAATGGGGATGTCAAATATGCATCGGTTTGCTCAATAACTCTTTACTATTTGGAAGGTAATTTCATTATCAATGGTCATAGACCGGTCCGAAGTATAAGGTGGTTGCATAAGAACTTTCCAAACAACCTCTCGGAGTTTCGGAAGAGTCACATTCGATGTGTGGTCGGGCGTTTTCCTGAGCAAACACAATACTTCTCCTGTTGTTTAAAGTTGGGCCTTTGGGCAATTACTTCCTTCAGATGTTCCAAGAAGTGTTTGGAATAAAAAAGGAACCGTTTGGGCTATATTGGCCTATCTTTCCCTAGATCTTTCCAACCGCTTCTCCGTCCGTCTTATATGCAATGTGCCCAAGTGAAGGACACTCTTGAAATCCACAATGCTCTCAGCAGCTTGTAAACCTGCCGTTTGGAGATCCGATAACAAACGGAATCGGTCCACCTGGTATGTCTGCCGCGCCGCCCAACGACTGCTCGGAATCGGTTCATCCTACTCATCCATATCCGTAGCTGGGTTGACAGCTATAATTACTTTAATGATGATTTCAGCTTTGTCCGACGATGCGGAGCAGGATGAGGCTGGGTTGGGTATGGGTTGGGTTGGGTTGGGTTTGGGTTGGGTATGGGTTGGGTTGGGTTGTGTTTGGGTTGGGTTTGGTCTGAGGCATGGCTTGGCTTTTATTTGTGCGCGTTTAAAATGCAATTAAATATGTATTTAATAATACCCATTGCATACTTTGGAGAGTCGGCTCACTTATTGCCCCAGCAGGACGGAGCAGGAGCAGGACGAGATCCGGCAGATCCGGCAGAAATCCAGAATCCGCTACTGAAGATTAATTTAATTGAAATGCGTTGGCAAATCGAATTTAAAGCCAAACGCACACACACACACACACACACACACACACACACACACACACACACACACACACACACACACACACACACACAC